>CALNVZ010002867.1:0-11539 GCA_940671915.1 Paracentrotus lividus
TGCTACAGTCACACAGACTGTAGTTACGTCCGCTGCGTATAGATTTAGCTGAGGATGTTCGAAGCCATATTTGATTGAAATCCTCTGCAATTAAATCTTATAACTCAATAATTCCCCCCTTTTTATATATATATATATTGAATAGATTTGTTTGAAATTCGTTTTAGTTGGATAATCCCTAGCATAAACATGGTTATGACCTCTTGAGAGCGCGATGCCCGGTCAAGAAGGGTTATTGATATGCATTTGTTTAAATTATGTCATTTAAATCACGGGAGCGCACAGTGCAAATACTCTATTTACCATTTAATAAGTAGGAACGCAGGACAGTCTGATTTGTTTGGGCTACAATTTCATATTGACTAAATGATAGAATGCGAAAGTGAACAAAAAAATGGCTATGAAATGATTAGAAAGCAAGGCAAGTTATGCACTCCCCCCCCCCCCCCCCCCAAAAAAAAAGGAAAAAATTTTAACATTATAATCACTTTAATATATTCTCTTTTTGCTTTTAAATTTTATAATAACCTCAATATACGTGCGGGAAAATGTGGGAGCAAAAAAAGGAGGGCCATAAATTGAAATTATCTTTCCCTCTTCTATATAAATGGGAGTTAAACTTTTGAAAACTATAATAATTATAATTTAGTAATCAGTTGCATAAATAAGGGATTTCGCTGCATGTTGTCTCTTCTGGGATGTTTTATGTTTCGATTGGTTCCTTTATTTACAACAACAAAAAATAAATAAAGAAATCATTCGTTTTTGTCTGTTAATTATTAGGGACCGAATCTTTTTAAATGGCCTGTTTATAGCGATATAAAAAGTGGTTTGAAACCTAATTAGGTTACATTCTTCTTCTTCTTTTTTTTTCTTTCTCTCTCTCTCTGTTATTCTACCTTCTCCCACCCCCTCTCTCTCTTTTTGTGGGGGAGGGTGCTTTCCCCTGGATCAACGTCTGTTGTCCTGTAGCCCTCTTCAATATTGTCTTTGTACCTACCACTTTGCTTTTGGGGTAGGACTTTGAAGCCATGTAACCAGCAGTGGCGTGTCCAGGGGCAATTGTAACAGACGTACGGGGCAATTGTAACACATGAAATTGTAACATTTTGTTTTTCTTTATCAAAGCTATGCACTTGACAGATCCAAGATTTAAACAACATTAACCACATAAGCTAATTATAATAAAAGATGGCAATTCTTGACTCAAGTTACATTATATTTTTCATTTGTTATATGCATGGCCTATTGCAGAAGTTTACGTGCTCTGTACGGGCGATGGCAGCGCGCTGAATTGTCCCGGTGCTAGGTACGGGGCAAAAGTATTTACTTAACGGCATTGTTACTATTCCCCTGTGGTGGGCAACCATATTTGGAGAGATTTTTTTCTATCTTAGTTCAGGTTTTAATCGTTGAAACTTTAGCAAAATACAGGCCTAAGAATATAACTTCTAAATAAATAAAAATGTCAGCCATAGCTCAACTACATATTTGTCCAGAAGAAAAACATTGGGTAGTGTGAGATATTACTTTTTTGCTAAA
The DNA here is from genome assembly GCA_940671915.1 of Paracentrotus lividus. NCBI lineage: Eukaryota > Metazoa > Echinodermata > Echinoidea > Camarodonta > Echinidae > Paracentrotus > Paracentrotus lividus. The sequence goes on from CALNVZ010002867.1 coordinate 1,543, forward strand.
AAAACAGTTTTTTTTGCTGTAAAAAGTTCAAATAACCGTTAAAACTGTTTACACTCAAATAGCATGTGGAGCGATGAAATGTACATGCTCTGTACACATGTTAAGTTTTAAGCGTGTTTCTGTTAGGAATGGGAGCCTCTGTTACATTTGCCCTGTGTTACAATTGTCCCCGGTCTCCCCTACATTTCCCCAAAATAGCGTTGTAGATTTTGACAACGGGGAGCTATCTCTTGTAGCTAGGGGAACCCCTCGATTGTGCACACGAAAACTCGTAATTTAAACGCTTGCCAGCCGTTTCTAGCAAATACCAGTTTTACACACTCTTTTTCATGTACTAACAGTATGGAGGGGTTTAGGGTTTGAGCTATTTTGAAAATAAAGCCTTTCATAATGCTAACGTTCTAGATAAGCTCCTCCGTAGTCCTGCGAAAACACCCTAAAGCCCAGCGCACACATTGCGATGCGATTGCACTAAGATCCGATTGCAACAAAATCGCAGTGTGTGCGCCATCCTGCAACACGCTGCAACTGCGATGCGATGTGTTGCAGAAGAATCGCAGACCAAATCTCAGACATTTGACATGTCAAATCTTCCTGCGATTTTCCTGCGATTTTGATAATTTCAGCCAATCAGACTGACTAGAGATGCGGTTGTATTACTGCGCGCCTGCGCGTAAAAGAGGGGTACCATGGTGATATGCAGCGCCTGTTGCAATGTGTGCGTTGGCCTGCGATGCGATAAGGGAGTTTACAGTTAGCGATAGGAGGTCTGTGACGTCATTGGGTCAGGGGTCATATGTACATGATTTCCTCTACAGCTGGAATTCTTACGTGCAAAGTCTATGAGACTCATTGATTTACGTTTGGTTTTTATACTGTTTGAGCTGATAAAGTGAAAATATGGATGGAGAACCACACTTGTCCATTGATGAGATTAGGCTTTGGAATGTGCAGCAACTGAAGAACTTTTTGAGGGAGAGAAACCTGCCAGTTTCGCGTCGGAAGGAAGAGCTTGTAGCGCTAGTCTTTGCTGCCAAAGTTTCGCCACACCTCGCTCCGGTAGTCACCTCTCCGGCCGAAGCTGCGGCGGAGAAGACGACAGCGTATGCTGACCTCCTGAAAATACCAACTGGTACTTTGCCTGATCCCAACACGTTGGAAAATTGGATTGGTGAGAAAGATGGGATCACCAAATGGCCTCAGACAATGGCCTTTGACATTGGGAAATACCTTCAGAGTATAGACAATGTAGACTTACGCTCAAGACTGGAGTCTGATTATAAAGATGGAAAGTCGTATTCATACTTTGCATCAGGATGGCTCGGCGAAGTCTACTTCCATGAAATTGACCCATCCGTTGAATTCTGCTTCTTAAAAGCGAAGTGTAGACCATCTCAAAGAATAAAAGATACCCCATGGAACGTTTGGGTTTCAATCAACAAGAGGACTGGATGGGTTCAGAGTGCTTATTGCACTTGTTTTGCTGGGTGAGTACAACTGAACTGTATTTTGTAGGTCATGCTTCGTGCTTTGCCTTCCCAACACCCCCACCCCCAGTTTGGTAGCTGAAATGTATGCCCAAATCATTTGCCACTGATATTATCACCCTTTAAATCTCTAGATAGGAGCCCTGCTTTACAACTTGGTACAATATTAATTATTCAATATGAAAAATCAAAATGACAGGAAAAAAAAGAGTATATTGTTCCCGTGCCATGGCACAAGTGAAGAAAGGGCCAGGTTTTTTATTCATTTATTTATTTTTTTTGCTACTTACAAATGTATCATGAAGTATTTTTTTAAGCCAGATAATCTTCAGTCTCTAACAGTTACATGTATGGAAATTGTGAAGTTGCATTGTTATGATGACAATGATGTTTTTATACTATCAAACTGCGTTATTATACAATTGTTTTTTTATGAATTGTATGATCATTCTAATAACTATTATATTTCTATTGAATATTATAATTATGTTACTCTTTCATTTCTCTAACACAGGTTTGGCTCAAGTTGTAACCATGTGGCTGCTCTACTCTTTAAGATAGATTATGCCTGGAGACAAGGTCTCACCAATCCTGCATGCACCTCAAGAGAATGCGAATGGTCAGCTTTTAGTGGGCGGACGACAGTAGAGCCAAAACGCTTGTGTGAAATGACCTGGAAGAGTCCTAAATTCTCTGCTCAAGGTAAGGAAGTTTCAATTAATACTGTGTACTTGTTCATTTATGTGTTGGGCCCTCTACGTTAAATTACTACTGTACAGGCAACTGTATGTCATTTTATTTTTCCAGGCCCCCCCCCCCCACCCCCTTTAGATTTATTTCTGTTTGTTTGTTTGTTTTTCCTTCCAATCATCCTGATGCACATACATGTTCCAAAGCCTCAGTTTCCGAACCTGAAAATCTGAATATATGGAAATTGAAAGGCTAGTGTCTGATGAGATGTAATTTAAAATCTTGTAATAGAGTTGAATCAGACTTTATGAAAAAAATGAAAATGATGAAATATCAGAAAATCATTACACTTTCCTGTATACATGTATAAGAGGCATTGCTTCTCATGTCCTATGAATGTGAACAAACCAGTAAGGGTGACAATTGTTGTTTTTTTTTGTAACTGAAATATAGAGTAATAAGAAAAATTGTTGCTAAATTTTGTACATGCATTACAAGCTTTTTTTAATTATTTCTCTCACATGTACATTTCTAAACAGCTGGATTGGAAAGGCATGAAGGCATTAACCCTGCTGCAAGACAGCTATTTTCTCCAGTCGGATCCCGATCAGAGGACCAACCAGCAACTATCAGCGAACTAAGTGCTTCCTTGAGGTCAGCGTTTCAAGATTCATGTGTTTTCCAGTACATAGACAGTCCAGATCAAGAAATTCAAGAGAATGGTGAGACACAAGTACATGCAGACATCAATGTTCAACATGAAGAGAATGTTGTCGCTACTGAGTTTCCAGTGCCACTTCTCGATGTTGGCAAGAGCTCATCAACTGTCACAGAGTTCTTGGAAGCAGTTCCTAAATCATATTCTGCTCTATCTGTAGAGGCACTAGAAATGGAGACGCGGGGACAAGCAATGAGTCCAACATGGTTTGCACATCGGAAAGGACGTGTAACTGGCTCTGTGGCCCATGCAGTCTTGACGAAGGAGAGAACCAGGGAATTGAAACCCGACACGGACACATCAGCTCTCTTGAAGCGTGTAATGGGATATGAAAAACCAGACATGGCTATTCCGGCACTTAAAGATGCACGTTCCTCATAGTGTAGAGGGAGTTCAAAATACGTACGCGGTAACGAACTTTGCAAGCTGCCCATTCATACCAACGATGTGCGACTCTTACGCAGTGGTCCAAAAACCGAAAGCTAGAACGCCCGAACGATTGCCGAAGTCATGAGCCAATTTGTTATCGGCATTGATTCGGCTGCTCGCATGTTTGGATGCACGAGAACACTGAATACAGTACATGCTCTACACACACACACGCTTGTACGCTAATGCAGCGCGATCGCGATTGGCTGCATGGCGTGTGTTTGCATAAAACCGTATGCAAATTAAGCTATGCTCTTCGCTAATGATTCGTGGAACAATGGCGGCACACAGATCGCATCTTCAGTCCTCGTTTTAGCTTAGCGATGCTCGTGCAGGATTGCCTTTAAGTACGGCCGGGAAATGGAAGATGAAGCGAGGAAAGCCTTTTTGACCGAAAGCAAGGAACACCACAGCAGACTCTCGGTGCGAGAGTGTGGCATGTTTGTAGACAGGGACAATCCGTACATTGCTGCAAGTCCTGATGGCATTGTTGAATGTAATTGTTGTGGCCGTGGAGTTCTGGAGATAAAGTGCCCCTACAACGTTGCGCACACAACTCCAACAGCAGACAATATACCTTACCTGATAAGGAAGGATGGGAAAATTGATCTAAAGGAAAATCATCCCTACTACTCCCAAGTCCAGTTGGAAATGGGTGTAACAAAGACAAGGTACTGTGACTTTTTTGTATACTCTAGGAAGGGGCAGATGACAGTACGTGTGTACGCCAACGAAGAGAGATGGGAGGAGTTAGTGAAGAGGAGTACAACATTCTTCAGAGATTGTGTCGCAAAGGAGATTGTTGAGAAGAAAGTAATGAATGAATATGAACACTAAAATGAAACCTTGCTTGGAGGACTATTCACACAACTCAAATAACTCGATGGTAATTAAGTCTTGTGTAACATAAATGCACTGGAAAAAGTATTTGACAAAGTTTGTTGTGAAATGAAAATCAATAGACCATATTTTGTTGAGATCTTTGAATTCCAGTAATGAATGCTTGTTACAAATTGTGTGTACAGTACCTACCTGCACATGTACCTTTAACCCACAGAGGTACACAACTTTCCTAAGGTCTAAATTAATCAGCTTTTGCTCATCAAATTGGCAACAATTATATTTTCCCCCTCTTTCATAGTTTGAAATACCGTAATTGAAAATGGATATAAGTTATTTAACTACATGTATTGCAAAATTTTATTTAAAAGTTGTGAAATTGCTTTTTTAGTGATTTCTTTAATCTTTTCATTGCATTGACAATTAAGATGAGTGGTACGATTCATCATGTAAGCTAAATGGGTTACCTACTCTAATCTCTTGGGATCACAGATACATGTATCTGTTCGACTTCAAAGAAGTTTGACTTAAAACAAGGCAAATAACACAAGTATGTACATGTACCATTAACGTAGGGGAGTATTCCACTTATAGGTCAATTTATGCAGAGCTGACTGTACATATAAAGGCATGTTTTGATTGTTTGTTTTCTCTCTTTCTCCATCTAATACATATTTACATTGTATTATTCTGTTTCTCTTGTATTTCATTTCCCCTACACATGTTTTCAACCTTATTACTTTCTCATTTCTGTATCGAGTTTATTATTATTTTTTTTTTAATATACATGTAATTACATGTACATGTATTATTGGTAATGTAGAGAAAGTTGGCCTTGTTGGTACACTTGGCCTGACTGCAACACATGTAATCAAACGTTGAATAATACATTATTTTAATGTTAAGCACAGTGAATCCTGTTGTTGTATCCCAAAGATTTTATTGTTCAACTTCATGTGTGCATATGAATTAGATATTTAAGTTCAGACTCTTGAAACTGTTTGCAAGAACTATAAACTGTTCAAGTATGCGCAAGTTTATTATGTCAATCCTGAAGAACAGTGTTTAAAATTTGTAGTTACATGTAACTGGGATCACAGTATTTATCACACTACTGACCACTTTCTACATGTAAAAACAATGAAAATCTACTGAATCTTGGTTTTAAATCCTATTGTGTATTAAAATTGTTTACCAGTACTTGATTGTAAACTCTGTAAGTTGTATCATGGATTATAGAATCCATGGTTGTATTAGAAGATTGTTTTGAGAAATTTATTAAAAATGAAGCAGATAACTTTTTTCAAGGGACATTTCATGGTCTGTGTATTAAATTTCTTTTTAAAAGAATATATTCTTATGAAATTTGGTGTTCAGTGTTACTGTAAGACAGTAGTGAATGTGAGTGAAGGATTGTTTCAGTAATAGTGCATCATCACGATTGATTAAACCAGGAATGCCATCAGTAACTGTTGGCATCTCTGTTAAAGGGAAAGGTCAGTTCTTGGAAAGAAATAATTTTTGAGCTTTCGCATTCATTTTATGTTTACACAAAATATCATAGTGAAAAATGTCCTCTGAAAAGAGTGAATATGTCATCCATTCAATAGTCCTAAAATATCACACTAGACACCCAAGTCTATGTTCAGGTTCAAATGATGTTTCTTTCATAATTGCTATGAAATACTTTCCTAATGAAAATTGTATACTGTAATCAAGAACTGAACTTTACCTTTAAAAGTTGACTAAATTACAAATGTCAACACTTATTGAAGTGGAACAATGGATATCACACATTTTTAGATTTTTGACATGTTTATTTTTTGTCTGATGATTGACACTCTGACGCCCCCCCCCCGCCAAAAAAAGAAGCAAAAAAAAAAAAAAAAAAAAAAAAACAGAAGCAATGATTTATCTGGTGGGGTTTTAGCATGTTAAATAAGAATTTATAATTTAAACAAAAATAATAAAATACATGCCATGAAGTATACAATTTATTAACATGTGTTGACAGATCAACAAAAGTCAACATCAAATTGTAATTTAGTCAGCTTTCAAAGAAATATTTTGAACAGAATAGTGAGAAGATGTGTTGAGCATTGGGAGTTAATGATACATTTAATTCACTCTTGTTATAAACAACATTTTAATTTTGTACTATAAAATGATTTTTAAAAATCTGTTAAACACCTGAAGTCCAAAAAATAACCCTTTTCTTTTCTTTTTCAACCAAGTAATTAAAGATAAAAAAAAACCATACCCCTAATTTATTTTATAACAAGAGTGTATTATATGTACATGTGCATTGTAAGTACAGGTACATGTAAAGTCTGAGAAAAGAGATACGTAACTACACAAGTGCTGCATTTCATTTAACATTTTATTGCCAATTTGCCAAATCACCAAACCAGTTTTCTGATAAATAAATAAATAAATAATTCAAGTATAATTGAGGAATCAGGCATACATGTAAAAAAGACAAATCTACATTTGGAAAACATACAGTATCAGAGAAATGATGAGGGAACATTGAACTTTGCATACATGTACATGTTAAATCTGTCGGGATGAATTTAACACTCGAAACTATGTCATTTTCCTTTTAAAAAAGAGAAACATGGGCAAATAACACTGACATTTATAGACATTCTCCCTTGAAAAATAATTGACTGCTATAAATGCATGCATGAAAATAACACTTGAAAATACAAAACATTCTCTCTTGAAAATAGAACTGAGTGCGATACATGTATGTAAAAATGGGTGAAATAACACTTAAAAAATACATGGCATATACATGTACACAGGGGCGATATAATCCCTTGAAAAGAAAAACAAGGTGAATACTGAAAGAAAAAGTGTTTGTTATGTGTAATGCAACAATCTGAATTTTGCAACTTTTATCAAGGTTAACTGACTTACATTGTGTATTTCATCTCACCTAGGGGCCGCGGAGCGTTTTTGAAAGTGGAGAGGCTGAGCCTCAAGTGGGGGGGGGGGGGGCTGACAAGCTAAAAATCACAATTTTGGGGCTTTTTGTACACGCTTGATGAAAAAAAGTGGGGGGCAGAAGCCCCCACACCCCCGGCTCCGCGGCCCCTGTCAAAGTGAACTAAATGTTGTCACATTGTTTATGGTCTAAAACTGATTTTCATTTTTGTAGGCAACGTTGATTATTACTAAAATAAACAGGTTTGTGGCTTTAACAGATTTGTAATCCATTTATCAGACAATATTGATAGTATAAAAGAAATTGTATTTCCATTTCTTGTGAAATACATGATGCTCAGATGCTTTTGATGTGCCATTTTCAGGATTGCATTTTCAGAACATACCCGCATCACATACTGATACAGCATTTAGGGCATACAGCTTAAGATTTGTTTTAGCCTCTACAATGTTAACATTAATTAATTACCACCAAAAAAAAAATCCCCACAAGACCCCAGATAACCACCCTACATAGCTTTAAAATGGTGATCAACAGATACAGACAAATCACTTTCATAATGTGAACTTCTCAAACTATTTCACAAGTGGTGGTCGTAAATTTACAAGAGCTGCAATTACTACGATTATATCGTCAATCAAAGGAATCATTGAGACAGGCACTTGTTCTCCTAGGATGAGGAATGTCTTCATTCTCCCAATCGCTCTTTCAACGTGAATGCGTGCATTGGCAATCTCTTTAGTTTTAGCCACTTGCTCTGGTGTATGTTGTTCTTTTCCCTTGCTTGGGGGAGGAATCTCGAGACTAGCATGACGCAAAAGAAGATCTTCTTTAATGATGAAGCCTCTATCTGCTAATATCACATCACCAGCATCTATCAAATTTAGAAAACCAGATTCTCTAGTGATGAGAACATCAGAGGCTCTCCCTCCCCATGCTTTTGATAAGAATGAAATTGCCCCATTTGGAGCAATAGCAACAAGGAATTTTGCAGTATTATGATGCTTGTAGTCAGACCATGTTGCTGCTTGGTTGTACAGCTCTCGTGGTCTTGCAATAAACAATTCAGTGCAATCAATTGTACATCGAAGGTTTTTATATTTAGAACTCAAAGATGATGGTATCAGCGACCTACACTGGAACTGATTCGGCCATACTATCAGTGATCTCAACTCTTGAGCAAGGAGTTTTATCCATGTGTTGAATATCCGAGAGGTCGTTGCCACTGATATGCCAAACAAGCACCCAAGGAAAGACATTGTAATTGAAAGTCTTAATTTCATCAAGGTGAGAATAAATTCTTGTTTTGAGTCGAGCATCCTTGATGGGCCTGGTTTCTGTGGTGTTGGCTTTTTCTTGCCATCTACTCTTGGTGACGTTCTTGGCGAAGCACTTGGTGAAGACTTTTGTCCTGTCCAATACTTCATTTTTTGGGCCTTTGGTGCTAGAAATGAGTGAAGACATTCAAGTTTTTGTTTTGAAGCGATTCCTGTGTAACTGTTCACTCTTGCATCTGATGCTAACACCATGCCAGTAATGTCAAAGTTGGCATGTTTAGACTTTTCTCTCTCCAACTTATGGCGTATTTCTGTCAGCTCGGTTTCTATTTTGTCAATACATTGCTCTCTGAGAGCGCATTCAGGACATTTAGTTTTGTCTATTACTTTGCAGTACTCGTGATGTTTCAAGGCTTCTTCTGCAGTAATGTCTGGTTTATCATGTGTACTGCCCAATGCAAAGTAATCGTGATCAGCAAGGGCAATGTCAGATTTTTTTGGCGGTATTGAATCCTCTTCAGCAGGATGAACATCCGGTAAATCCCCTTCTCCAAGTAATGAGTCTGTACATGACTGCGCCGTGTCTTGCCTTTTCTCTCCGCGTATTTTTTTTACATCCGAGTACACAGCTCTTTCTTTAGGTGGTTGCCGTGGTGACTTTGCTGTGCTTGTGGATGGTAAGTTGTACCCTAGATTTTCAGTTGGGTTCGGCCATAACGCTGTTGGTTCGTTCTCCTTAAAATGTCTTGAACATACTCTGTCTTGAAGTTTTGGTTGCCAGTTTTTACCATCTTTGGCCTTTCTATTTATGAGTTTGACCCAGCTCTTTCTCCCCTCTGGATTTTTTAGCTGAGAAGGAAATGGAAAAAGTTGGAATGGTGGTAGGCAAATGCAACTCCCATTCTTCTTCCCATGATACCGACATGTTTGATCATACCAACGTGACAGTTTTTCAATGCTGTTTGGGCAGCCGATGAAGGCACAGATTCTTCCCATGATGTAGAGTTCTGTAATAAAAACAGAATAAACAAAATAATAAATATGCCCTACATTCATGTAGATCCAGGTCTATACTTAAGCTAGCCTGGGTCAAGGTACATGTAACTTATAATTTTATCTCGACCTCTGATATTCTTTGCCCCCGGCACCCAGTCCCAGGCCCCATCTAATTATTTATTTATTAATTTTTTTTTTTAAACTTTGAAATGAAGAATTAGAAATCTACTGCAAGTAGAATCTAGATGAAAAATAACAAGATGATAAACTAGCCTGATCCAAATTAAAATTACTTCATTTTCAACTTCAAATTCAATGAATGTCAATCTTCAACACAGTCAGTCATGTCAGTTGTCACTCAGAGTATAGTCAGACCCAGCCACAGCTAGCTGAGAGTGAGACTGAGTCTTGACTTCCAGTCAAAACAAAATTGCTTTAAGTTTAATTTCAGCAATTTGCAAATAAAGAGTCATTCCTTATTTTCATAATCATACTTTTTGGAGAATGCTTGGAAATATCTGTTTTTGGCTAGACTTCCTTTTGTACCAGCCACTAAAAGTGAAAAAAAAAAGTATGGATATGTTGTAAAATGGATTTCTAAGCATAAATA
>CALNVZ010002869.1:0-25681 GCA_940671915.1 Paracentrotus lividus
CGACCAAATTTTTAAAGAAAATCATCAATAATTTAGATTCAAGTTGTATTTTAGGATGGCACACATCTCAGGAGAAATTGTACCAAATTTGAATAATATAAGGCAATCCAAACAATCTCTGGAATTTTTTTTCGAGTGGTAAATTTGGATGTTACCTACGAATACAGCTTTTTAAAAAGCTTATAAACCATACTAGATATAACGAAGTACGGCTCCTAATTGCCGTACAGAAGCGCCTCACCATTCCCTATCAACATGCATTGTTCCCGTGACATTGCTTTCTTGTTAAACTGGCAGAAGAGGTCAAAGGTCCAAAATTTTCGAGTGGTCAAAAAATTCAGTTACCTTACGAATACACCTATAAACCACTGCCATTTCTATACCTTAAGAGATTAGTGACAAATATTGTAGGGAAAGTTGACAAACGATGTCTTGCTGACGTGTGTAAACTTTTATCATCCTTGAACAATAGGTTTTTGAGATATTGCCTTATAAGTGCTGTATTCGTAGGTACATTTGACATATCGAATGTTACCTACGAATACAAGTATGCATAGCGTGTTTCTGGCATATATTTTAGTAATTTGTCTTGAGACTAAAGTTACAAACTTTTGTAGTTTCATTTGTCATATAAATAGGATATTGTGTGACAATTTTCTTGTTTAGAATCTTATGTTTTCAATTATGTTTCGACATTTTCCTTATTAAATGAAAAATAATTTATATTTTTTAAATATTATTGTTGAGGAGTAATTTTCCTCTGAAACAATGTTATTATCAAGTTATTTTTTTTCGTAGCGCTTATAAAGTGGGAAACTCTTTCAAATTTAATTACCAAAAAATTAAAGCTTTTCAGGAATAAATAAAAACATGGGATAGCATTTCCTGCAGTGGTGTCACGTGTATCGTAGGTAACAATGTGTATTCGTAGGTAACAATGTAACGTAAACTGCCATTTTCGGTTACAATTAACCTCACATTGCTTTTTCTTATTGGAAAGGGAGGAATAGTTCCAATAGATATTGGGGACATCGTTTGAACCCAATAATATAAGTTATTTTTATTGTATTGGTGATTATCAGATTTGAAGTAAAGTGCCCCAAATTATAGCTTATTGCATTATTCGGGATTAACAAATCCTTTTTCCTATTTCATTCAAGCACGTTTGCCGATTGACACAATCTGTACATAGCAGATGTGAATTAACCTCTCTAATCTTATTTCAAAATACGAAATGAATAATATTTACTGAGATGGATTTTCATTACTTATAAAAAAAAAAACAAAAACTAAACGTTGATTTTTTTTCCGACTTATCCTTTTTTAGATTTCATTTATCAGGTGTTTATGTTTCTTATTAATGAATTGCAATCTGGAGTTCAATACAAAGCAAACTTGCCCCATTCTTTAAGTTATCTTTAATTTCCAAATTGGGATTTCATGCGTATTTACTCAGACCCTCATAATTTCATATAAGTTATCGAAACCATGTTGATTAAAGTAAAGGTTGACTTCATTTTCATTTTTATTCTTGATGAAAATGAAAATGATGTAAAAGTGACAGATGCAGACGTATATCGCTCTCTTTAATCATACAGTGCAAGCAGAAATTCAATTTGGTTGGGATATTCAGCCTGGATGTGTGTCATTGACGTATTATATTCTCTCAAAATACTTTGATTTTGGTTACGTTCGAGCAAAAGGTCTTTATTCTTTCCAATATTCATATCATATCAAGAAACAGTCAGTTATGAATTTTTTAACTCATAAGCAGTTCAAGACAGTCACTGTTACCCACAAATAGTATCATTGGAATAAGATAACAAGATGGGATAATCATATGTGCATGTAAGTGCCTAGATATATACGACGATACAATACAACATTTTTTTTTCATTAGTTAAAGGAAGGGTATAATGAATATTTAGATTATAAAATGATATATAGCTAAATTTTTGTTCGTTTATGGTTTCACGCTATGTAAATATGATTTCAGAATAAACGTGAGGAAAGAATGCTTATACCAGTTGGTGAATCAATAAAAAAAAACTGCTCTACATCTATAATGTATATTCGTCGAAAGACATTTGATTAATTTTTTTTCGAATTATGTTAAAGTATTTATGTTAGACGAAGATATCGTAGTCATTTTTTATTTTTGGCTAGGGGCTGATGCTATTAATAAATTCGCAATAATTATTCTCATGTGTGAATCTTTTAGTTTAGACGTTTATCATTTTAATCGGATTTATGCTTGTTATCAAGCACAATGTTGAGAAAATACCTTACACTTATTAGTAACAATAATCTTGATTAAAAGATATAATCATACGATAAACAGGACAAATATGACGTTTTTGGTTAAAAGTTAGTTTTCCCCAATACTTGTAGTATGTTTCCATTATTGTGAGAAAGATATTTTTCACAAAGGAACAATTAGTTTTGATACCCCTACACGATAATTATATCAATTGGATCCAAACAAATAGTTAAAATATACATGTAAGCCAGTTATACCTAGTTACCTACGAATACATTAGCTGTTACCTACGAATACATATGTTTCTACCTCTTCTATAAACAAAAGTAATGGGCGATTCCAATTTTTTTAGGGTTTTAATGAGGAGTCATTCTCTTTTCTTTCAGTAAGATATGACATATCGTAATTAGCGTCGCGAAGATTAAACAATGCAAACTGACACAACCCCATTGTTTTTCAAACAGATTGTCTTAAAACTATAACTTTAATGAGATATGGCAAATACAAGGAAATTAGGAGCACAAGCCCTGCTCTTACCGATTTTTAACTATTGTTAGAATCTTATTGATGGAATGGAATGACATATTTGGAAGGAAAATGTATATTAGGAGGCAAAATTCTGAACTGTATCACATTAGGGTACGTGTATTCGTAGGTAACATGCAAAAAATATGTTTTATTTTACCCCTCTGCCACAAAGTCAATTTGGGAGATTAAGCGTGGCAATTTACACACGGATAGGTTGATATGTTGACTTTTAGAGGGTCAAAGGACTAAATCATCAAAGAGGTTCTAAATTTGGACTCAACTTTTTCGCCGTGTACACTTTTCGCTGGAATCGACCATATATGTGTTATGAATAAAAAAGTCTAGGACAAGCTTGGACGTTGCTGGACTTTGAATCTTTAATCAAGCTTTCGGCTTATGCCTTCATCAGGATCTCTGAACAGAAAATCATAACAAACAAGAACAAAAACCATAATAAATAAAAGTAAATCATACAAACAAAATCAGGCACCAACATCTTATCTTATATAATGTATACAAAAAGTAAAGAAAATAAATAATATGTACAAGTATTTGTTTACCTATTAGGCCGTGAAGATGTTTACGTGTTTGTGTTTATTCGTTGTTTTGAATAGTATTGAAATATAGAGGCGTGTAATCAAGTGTGAATTTCGGAGTTGTTCTGCCGTGACCAAGAGAAAGAGAGTGAGAGAGAAAAGAGAGAGAGGGAGAGAAGGGGGGGGGGTTGGGAGGATAGTGATGAGAGAGAAGAGAGAAGGGGGGGGAGAGAGAGAGAGAGGGAGGGAGCGGGAGAATGTTGACGCGTGTGTGACCATATCCGAGTGTTTTACTCTGATTAATTCTCTCTAAAACGAGAGGAGAAAAAATATAACAAAAAGTTTGTAAATAAACCGTTACAAATTAAGTTCATCTATATATTATTACTTCTAAACATATACCAAGATATATGCAAAATAATATATGACGAGGTGCGTATGGTTTTTTATTCTTTCATGCACCATCGCATTTCACAGATCGAAATTCTTGTGCACTTGAGAACGGGTTTGCAACGCATTTTTTGCAATTGTTTTTCTTTATTTACCAATTACGCAGTCATAAGGATTATTTTGCCAATTACCGTTGCAAATTAAGTTCATCTATATATTATTAGTTCTAAACATATACCAAGATATAGCAAAATAATATATGACGAGGTGCGTAATGGTTTTTTGTTCTTTCATGCACCAACGCATTTCACAGATCGAAATCTTGTGCACTTTGAGAACGGGTTTGCAACGCATTTTTTGCAATTGTTTTCTTTTATTTTACCAATTACGCAGTCATAAGGATTATTTTGCAATAATGTACGTTATCAGTAGCACTAGTGATATTATTCATTGTTATGTAGTACATAGAAATCATATGAGAAGTGATATTAAACTCCATACGTATCAGCGCGGATGTATTAATTAAGAAGAATGTTTTACACCACAATATAATACAATTATGTCAAAAATGATATGCAGTACTAATACACTGTGTTACTAAATCTTCACCTTCAATGAATGTAAACGAATTACGCGAACGTGATGATGCTTCTTATTAGAAGTATCAATATATATCATCACTTGTAATCAACCAATAGTTAACAACATGTATAATTAAGACGTTTAACAACGATCGGGGTATTGGGGGCTTTGAAGTTTTAAGAAGTATCGCAGATGTTTACATTATTGGTCGACATTAATTCCATTTGGGTGGAGTGTTTTCAGTTTAGATAGTCCAATGGTTGATTACAAGTGATGATATATATTGATACTTCTAATAAGAAGCATCATCACGTTCGCGTATTCGTTACATTCATTGAAGGTGAAGATTTAGTAACACAGTGTATTAGTACTGCATATCAATTTTGACATATTGTATTATTATTGTGGTGTAAAACATTCTTCTTCTAATTAATCATCGCGCTGATACGTATGGAGTTTAATATCACTTCTCATATGATTTCTATGTTCTGACATAACAATGAATAATATCACTAGTGCTACTGATAACGTACATTATTGCAAAATAATCCTTATGACTGCGTAATTGGTAAATAAAAGAAAACAGTTTCAAAAAATGCGTTGCAAACCCGTTCTCAAGTGGCACAAGATTCGATCTGTGAAATGCGGGTGTGCATGAAAGAAACAAAAAACCATTACGCACCTCGTCATATATATTATTTGCCATATATCTTGTATATGTTAAACTAATAATATATAGATGAACTTAAATTTGCAACGGTATTGCAAAAATAATCCTTATGACTGCGTAATTGGTAAATAAAAAAACAATTGCAAAAAATCGTTGTCAAACCCGTTCTCAAAGTGCACAAGATTTCGATCTGTGAAATGCGTGGTGCATGAAAGAATAAAAAACCGCATTACGCACCTCGTCATATATTATTTTGCATATATCTTGGTATATTGTTTAGAAGTAATAATATATATGATGACTTAATTTGTAACTGGTATTATTTAACAAACTTTGTTATATTTTCTTCTCCTCTCGTTTTAGAAGAGAATTAAATCAGCAGTAAAACACTCGATATGGTCACACACGCGTCAACATTTCCCGCTCCTCCCTCTCTCTCTCTCTCCCCCCCCCCTTCCTCTCTCTCTCTCTCACTACCCCCCCCTCTCTCTCTCCCTCTCTCTCTTTCTCTCTCACTCCTTTCTCTTGGTCAACGGCAGAACAACTCCGAAATTCACACTTGATTACACGCCCTTATATTTCAATACTTCCAAAACAACGAATAAACACAAACACGTAAAACTCTTCACGGCCTAATAAGGTAAACAAAATACTTGTACATATTATTTATTTTCTTTACTTTTGTATACATTATATAAGATAAGATGTTGGTGCCTGATTTTTGTTGTATGATTTACTTTTATTTATTATGGTTTTTGTTCTTGTTGTTATGATTTTCTGTTCAGAGATCCTGATTGAAGGCATAAGCCGAAAGCTTGATTAAAGATTCAAAGTCCTAGCAACGTCCAAGCTTGTCCTAGACTTTTATTATTCATAACACATATATCATCTGGACAAAACGTCGTCATGTCCAAAAAGTTGAGTCCATCGCACTTATATTATATATATATTATATATATATAAATATATATATAATATATATATATATATATTATATATATATATAAGTTGATGAATGAACTATAATGTACATTAGACGTGTGCATATTTTAAAATGTAAATATACCTTTCAAATTCTTTTATTTGTACATTATACTTTTTCTGTTACCAATCTTGTGCCAAATTTTTGCCTGCTTGTTTTCTTTACATTAGAACGTTATGTAATTGCTTTAAGTTTTCTTGACTCACCTGCATGGGGTAGTAAAACAGCAGATAAGAGATACATTAACACTAACATAAAACACCTGATTAGAAATCTATAAGAAACTAATTATAAGTAGAGTTGTTGTTTTTTATAATTGAAAGATTGGAAGCAGATTCACATATATGTTTAATGTGTATTTATTGCCTAAAACCCTATTTATGTTAGCCCAGCCATCAATGGGTTATTGGTTATTCATTTCAGATAATACATGTAAGTAATCTAAGAAACATGTGTGAAGTGCACAATCGTTTACTTTTGAAATTCTAAAGTCATTTTTATCGGATATTGAAAAAACTAGGAAGATATTAGTTTATGATTGGAAAATAAATATTAGAATACATAATACGACGCGGGAAGCCCCTAATGCGGGCGTCAAACAACTCGCCGTCTTCGACGTGCAACTCCTACGATGGATTTCGTAGAAAATCGTGCAGCGCAGTACCTCGCAGGCACGTTGTATGTTCGACGTGCAGGATTTTTTTCCAATACACTTACTACAGAAACGCAGGATTGTACGTGCCCGTAGCCTACGACGAGTTTGTGACCGCGCATTATCTAAGTAAGTAGTTGAATCAAATACAAAAAAACAAAAACAAAAAAAAACAAAAAAACAAAAAAATGTACGTGCTTGACCACAAGCTAGGTTCAATAATCAGGATTAGAAAACAAAGGGGCATTTAGCCCGATAAGAGGGTGAGCCCGCCAAAAGTTCTGATTTTATACAATGACATGTACAGTCTTGAGTGGTTTCCAGATTATAGAGGGGTGCATCCCTTGTGCCCCTGCCTGGATCCACTACTGGTAATAGGAGATAAACAACAATTAGCTGTAAAACATTTGGTATGAGAACTTTCACAAAGTTAAAAGAATATATGGTTGATTTGTTTCAAATATGTTATAAGAGCCAACAGTTTCTCCTTCTCTCTCTTTGCTTATGTGAAAATGTGAGCATATTTTGTGATTCTTGTTCGATCAAATTGATACACAAAGGCAAGTTGCTATGTCATTTTTACTCCAATTTCAACTGTATTTAGATGTTTAAATACAAAGCTCAAGTCATGTGTAGGCCATTTATGTTTTTTTTCTCTTATTTAATTTATGTTTTTTTTTTTTTTCTTTTTTTGTAATCAATACTAGGCTTATGCGCTACATTTTATATGTATGCCATATCATTTTGGTGTGTTCATAACTCTGTTATTTCTGGAAAAATTTCAGAAATTGACAAATTTGTGTGATGAATTATAAGGCATGTGAAGCCAAAAGTAAGCAATTCACATTATGACGCGGCTATAAGGGAAAATTTCCAACTTTCCAATTAATTTGATAGAAACACACACCATGAAATGGGCCATTAATTTTAGACTTTATCCGCACCATTATATTTAAATATAACTGCCTGTTTCCTGAAATACAATTTTGATTATATAGGATTGTTTCTTATTGATTTTTCAAACCCCAATTTGGCCAGTTTTGTTCTCTTATTTTTGGTGATGAAGATGGAATTGAAAGAAGGTTTTTTTTTTATTAGATTTTGCTTTTTCCACGGTAACGACATGAGCTTCATGAAACTGAGGAATGTGTATTAAACAGTATTAGGTTTTGTGCCCCTAGTTTGTAAACGCACACGATCTTTTCTAAAATGCAATTCTATCTGCTTTTGTCGAACTATTCCCACTTAAATATCAAAAAGGCTGTAAAAAATGTATAAAGTAAAATGACACTTCAAAGAAAGATTTTGGAGTGCATACCCAGGTAGCATGCAGTGTACTTTATACCATAATTTATCTTCGTTTTTTATGTAAATTATGTTATTTGAAAATAGATGTTATGTATAATGGATATATCTTTTGACAATGTATGCGTCTCCCTTCGAGGAGGTTTTTTAGATGAAAATTAACCCTAAAAGAATATGCCGGCATAATGCAAATATCTATATTTATTGTAAATAATAAAGAATTTCTCTTTTTAAAAAAACGAAAATGAAAAGAAGTCTAGTCTATGAAAGCAAGGCATCCTTTAATACTGATTTGTGCTCAGTTTGCCGGATTTAACGCTAAGTAAATGCGTCTATGTCATCATTGTTTATTTGCCATCATCAAACACTAAGCTCCAGAATATCATTAAATAATAGTTAGTCAAGACACTTAATATTCTCGATCTAACCAAACCCCTTCTCTTTCTTTCGTTCTTTAAAGTTTTTAAACAATTTATGTACAGATAATTAATTTTACTTGAATTAGTAGCAAGAATATCAACAGGCAGACATGCGCGTATTCTGGGGGGGGCGGGGGGCCTTTAACGGGCCCCGGGCCCCCCGGGGGGCTGCCAGTGGGGGCGCCGAAAAGAGAGGCAAAAGGGAGAAGGCGAAAGGCGGGGAAGAACAAAAAAGTCGAGAAAAAAAGCGAAGGGCGAAAAAAGGGCGAACAAAGGAACGGGGAAAGAGAGAGGCAGAGAGGGGCAAGGGAAACGGGGGGGGCGGACGGGCGCCCTAAAAATTAGGGGGCGCTAAAATCGACAGTAAAATAGGGGCGCCAACTTTAGACCCTAAAACTTTGAGGCGCCAAAATCGACCCTTAAATTTAGGGGGCGCCAAATCGAACATATAAACTACGGCGAGGCGCCAATTGTGAGCTTAAACGCTATAGGAGGCGCCAAATTGACCCGAAACTGAAGGGGGGCGGCCCAAATTAACCTGAAGCCTAGGGGGCACCATAATCGCAATATTAAACTTAGGGGCGCCGAATCAAACTTGAACTGAGTAAGGGCGCCCAAATATCCTTAAATATTAGAAGGCGGCGCCTAAATTGACCTTTAAACTTAGGGCGCTATATCGATCTTAATTTAGGGAGAGGCCAAATCGACCTTAATTTGGGGCGCCATCGACCTTTAAATTTAAAGGAGGGGGCTCAAATTGACGCCGGAAACTGAGGGGGGCGCAGATGGACCTGAAGCTGAGGTGGCACCTATTGATATTAAACTTAGGGGCGCCGAATAAACCTTGAACTGAGTAGGGCGCCAAATTGACCTTACATTTAGGGGGGCGCCGACTCGACCTTAAACTAAGGGGCGCCAAAGTTGACCTGCATCGTAGTTGGGCGCAATATCGACCTTAAAATTAGGAGGGGGCGCCATCGACCTTAACTTAGCGGGCGCTAAATTTGAGGGGCGCAAAATGAGCTTAACCGATATTAAAACTTAGGGGCGCCGAATAACCTTGAACTGAGTAAGGGCGCCAAATTGACCTAAATTAAGGGGGGCGCCGACTCGACCTAAACTAAGGGGCGCCAAATTGAGTTAAACACTGGGGCGCTAAATCGACCTGCACATAGTTGGTGGCGCCGAATCGACCTTAAATTTAGGGGCGCCAAATCGAACTTAGGGGCACTAAATAGCACCATAATTTAGGGGGCGCCAAATCGAACTTAAACTTAAGGGGCCCAAATCGCCCTTAAATTTAGAAGGGGCGCCAAATTGACCTTACTTAGGGGCGCTATATCGATCTTAAATTTAGGGGAGAGCCAAAACGACCTTAAATTTTTAGGGGCGCCAATCGACCCTTAAATTTAGGAGGGGGCCTCCAAATCGACCTTAAACTTAGGCGGCGCGAAATCGACCTTAAAATTAGGGGGCGCCAATATCGAACTTAAACCTAGAGGGATGCCAAAATAGACGACCGTTTAACATATCGGGGCCCCAAATTTGCTCAAATGTAGGGGCGCCAAAATGATTGAAACTTATAAGCGCGAATCGACCTGAAGTTCAGGGGCGGCCAAATTGATCTTAAACCTTAAGGGATGGCAGAATTGAGCCTCAAATGTAGAGGCGCCAAAATTTAAGTTTTAACTTAGGGGCTGCAACTTTATCCTTAACTTAGGGAGGATGCCGAATTCACCAGAAGCTAAGGGGGCAAAACAAAAAACAAAAAACAAAAGGGGGTCTTTAAAATATTATCTATGTAGAAAGAGCAAAGTTTTAAAACTTCCCCATGTAGCAAAATCTTCTCTCGCGCTTCGCGCTCGCAATATTTTTTTTTTTCATTGAGTTATTACATTGTGTTCTTGAGGAACGCAATAAACTGTTCTGTTTCTAATCATTTCGAATACTTCAAATTTCTGTTCCTCCTCCGCTCTCGCCTTTGTTTTCTCTTACCAAAATTTACATTTTTTAAATTCATAGGATTCCTAACCACAAAAAACATTTGAATTCATTGAATTTCACGTTACATTTGTTTTGCAATCCAAATTTGACCTTGAAACATTAAGAGCTCCGATTGACCTGAGAACTTAGGGGCGACGAATGACCTGAAGTTAAGGGGCTGCAAGTTGATCTTGAACTTAGGACGCCAGATTGAGCTAAATTGGGCGACAAATTTATCTTTAAACTTATAGGGGCTTAACTATATCCTACGACTTTGTGGAAGTGCGCCGAATTTGCCTGAAACTACGGGGGCAACAAATGCAATTCTTTAAATATGTTGATAGAGCAAAATTTAAATTCCATGCTCCTGGTATGATTTACATTGCAAAATTTTCTCTCGCGCCTTCGCGCCTCGCATCATTTTTTTATGTGTATTACAATTGTGTTTCCTAAGGAACGCATTTAAAATGTCATGCCTTTTCTTAATCATTTCGAATGGGGCCTATACTGTTTACGAGTTACATCACACCAATTTCAGACATAATTAAACGTCCATAACTTTATTATAACGGTATATGCCTGATGATATCCAACTGTTTGCTAAGTTTGATCCATTGACTATGATACTGTTCTCTGTAATATTGCTGCTTGTATTTCGAAAATAAAGAAAATGTTAATGTCTCTAACTTTTCTCAATCTCAATTGTCAGAAAAACCGAATTTGTTGCCTTACACGTACTTCACTGACCACATCAAATTTAAACGCTTAAAATAGACAATGATGTGATTCCTCCTGTCACGCAGTGGTTGTTAATCTTTGTGTTACTTTTGAACTCTTCTTTCTCATTATCTGGTCATGTTTGTAATGTTGTTTCGCACAGTAACTATATCTTGAGAAATCTCTGGAGAATTAGAACGATTTATTGATCGTACGAACAGTCTCGTGTTGTTCAAGCACTTTATAATTTCCAGGCTTGATATTGTAAGCTTGTTTTCTCTCCTGTCCGTCAAGATGTAAACGCTAACAATGTATCAAAAATCGGTGCAAGCTAGACTAATTTTTCGGTTAGGAACGCCCAAACACCATCTTCTCTGTCCTTAAACAATTACACTGGCTGCCAGTTGCTCAAGAGTTGATTTCAAACTCTGTCTTTAATGCCACACAAATTTCTTACAATCAGACACAAGGCTATTTTACTCAGAACTTTCAGGCGCTATACACCCCCGGCGTAATCTTCGATCCTCAGACGACCAACAAGTATTAGTTTAAACCTAGATTCACTTCACTCTCACAGGCAAACGTTTTTGGTATTGCAGCAACCAAATATTTGGAACAATATACCTTCAAAAATAACGTAGCATACTTAAGTACCGCCAACATTTTAAGAACAACTTTGAAATGTTATCTGTTTAATGCTTAATTAGTTGTTTTAATTCAGGGCCGATTGCTCTGATGCACATGTATACCACATAAATATGGTTTAAAGAGTAATATTTTCTAGTGTTTGTATTATTCTATGTTTATACTTTAATTAATGTAAGCGCTATGGTACAATCGTGAATAGCGTTTTCTTAAAATACTATTATTATTATTATGTATTAATAGCATCAAGAATTTTCGCTCGCGCTTCGCGCTCACATTTGTTTTTCCTCTTGAGAGAATTTACATTATGGGATACATCAAATACATTTTATACATTTTTAAATTATTAATAAAATTTACATTACATTTTTTTGCATTTCACCATTGGACTTGAAACAAAGGGGCACCAAATGGGATTTTTAAAACAACGGGACATCAAAAATTGACCTAAAAATATCATGTATGGCGCCAAAAATGAGCTAAACTTAGGGGGTGGCCCAAATTTATCTTAAACTTAGGGAGGAAAGCAGAAATTATATACAAATTCATCTTTCTTTCACAATTTAACTTCCTGGGGAATACCGTTGCTGGACAACAAAATGGTCTTTAAATTATGGGAAGGCCAAATTGGTCTAAACATCTGGTCTCTTTTATACATAGAGCAAGATTTTCGCTCCGCTTCGCGCTCGCGTTATTTTCCAAGAGTTATTACATTGTGTTTCCTAGATGGAACGGCTTAAATGTCCGCTTTCAGATCATTCCGATAAACATCAAATTTCCTTCCGCTCGCGCTCGCCTATTTCTCTTTATTGTAAACCAGATTATGAAGGATTATGATGATTGCAAAACAATCAATTTACATTTGGTTGATACAGAACATTACTTGATGGTCAAATTCAAATAATTTTGTATGGCTGCTTCAATCGTTTCGATGGACAAATACAATTTCCGTTCATTGAATTCTGATGAAGGAAGCTAAACAAAATTGAAACCCTTAAGTTTCAATGCTTTCTGGTGTAAAGAAGTGAAAAATTCCGATCGAGCGCTTCGCTCTCGTATTTAAAATTATTATATATATATATATTATATATATATATAATATATATATATATTTTTTTTTTTTTTTTTAAACTTTGAATAAATTCTTCCTAATAAATCCTTCACATGGATTTAAGGCGTAGGCCTATGTTTGCTCGGGGGGAGGGGGGGGGGGGGGTGTTGATCGTCAAAATGTAAAAATCGGCCCACTAATGTAAAATGCCTCAAATGTCTCAAACACGTCCAACCACAAATGTAAAAAATTGCCTCAATGTCACAACACGTCAACCACGAATGTAAACATGCCCTCAAATGTAACACACATCAACCACAAAATGTAAAAATGCCGCTCAATGTCACAACATGTGAACCATAAATGTGAAATGACCACTAATGTCATAACATGTTGAA
This sequence comes from Paracentrotus lividus, assembly GCA_940671915.1. Taxonomy (NCBI): domain Eukaryota; kingdom Metazoa; phylum Echinodermata; class Echinoidea; order Camarodonta; family Echinidae; genus Paracentrotus; species Paracentrotus lividus. The sequence goes on from CALNVZ010002869.1 coordinate 13,119, forward strand.
CTCACAAATGTAAAAAGTTTTCAAATTTTAACCAACTAATGTCTTAACATGTCACCCACAAATGTATAAACTCATCCCTCATCACATGTATTTAACAATAGGAGTTGCTTAATGGAATACAAAAAATGTTTCAATTACGATTAAGCATAATACATAGTATAGAAAGATTTTAAAAAATCTTTCTATATTATGTAATTATGTTTTTCATTCATTGCATATATATTTTTCATTACATTCAGTATGTTTTATAAAACAAGAGATAGATAAAAAGAGGGTATGGAATTATCTAAAAATTATTGCAAACATTTTTGGGCATTCTTTTTTTTCCTTTTTGGGTGCAAAATTGTTAACTTTCCGTTACGTCTCAAGCAAATCTACGTTATTTATGGAGTCTTTGTTTTGATGCGTATAGCCTTACCACGCTGTGTGGCATAAAGCGTCCATTTCATGCGAAACGACCCTCCCCCATAGGCTCTTGAATGAAGGTTGTTAGAAATCTGAGCGGGGACATGCACCCTGCCCCCCCCCCTTCAATAGGATTTCATGCACGAATTTTCAGACTCCTACTCACATAGTCATGACAAGTTTGTGTCATAGATGGGCAATAGTTTTCACAGAAAAAATTTTGCTTTGTTTGAACGCCATAATTTTGGCTCAGCTTGAAAATTGTGAAAAAGATTGGGAATGGCATTTTCCAATAAATTTTCCGAAAGACATGTTCCAGTTTGAGGAATAGAGGCTGCTCATATAATAACAACACAAAAAGACACTTATATAAATGCCTCCAATAAGATTACCCATTTTTGCTCAGTTTATATCCTAAAAAAGGGGACTCATGTGGACTTTCAAAATGTGCCCTTTTTTAATGTGTGTTCAAATCACGCTACCATATTGGATCATGCCGATTTTTACAACACAAGCTGCCAATAGTTGATAAACTTACCAGTAAATCTGTTACTGGACAACGTCCCCGCGTTTAAACGTATGACGTGTGGGTGTGGTATGTGTGTGTATATGTGATGTGTATGTATTATGCCTGTGTGGTGAGTGTGTGCATTGTGGTGCATACTGTAAATATATGGAAAGTAGGCAATGTGTGTAATATTAATTGAAAAGTTTTGTTCACATTTCCGCATTATATGATTACATAGAATGAATTTTTACATTTGCGTTGCATGTTCAGACATTAGCGGTTAAAATGAAAATTTTTACATCTGTGGTCGACATGTTTATGAACACTTAGTGGTCATTTTTACATTTGTGGTTGACGTGTTTGTGACATTTGAGGGCAATTTTTACATTTGTGGTTGACGTGTTGTGACATTGAGGGCATTTTTTACATTTCTGGTTGACGTGTTGTGACATTTTGAGGCAATTTTTACATTTGTGGTTGACGTGTTTGTGACATTTGAGGCAATTTTTTACATTAGGTCGATGTTTTACATTTGCGGCTCAACAGGGGGCGCCATTTTTTGAAAAGTAGGGCCACACAGGGCGCCAAAATCACAGTCGGGCCCCCGGGGTGCAAATCCTGGATACGCGCCTGGGCAGAGTTACAGCAGTCTATTCAGCCGTATAAATTGTGTGACCCATTATATAAGAATTTTCTTTCATAGGATCCTATAGCCTAACATGCATTCATCGCGATGTATGTACATATAACAGTAAAATAAAGGGCCTTGCAAGATCCAAAGTAGATCAAAATACTAGTAGTCAAATCTAAAACATGAACTACTGCTATGCCAAAGTTTAATTTTAACACTTGGAATAATTATTTAACTCAATGCATGAACAATAGGTCCTTTTTTAAGAATATTTTTTCTGTTAAAATGGCCTAATGGAATAACCATTTCGATCCTGTACAATGCTTCGAAAGCTTTTCATGTTCAATACAGGGTTTTAACACTGCTACATTTAGTTTATTCTTTGACTTTGAATAGGTCCTTGTATGTTTAATATGTTCATGTTTTGTGCTTTGTAAAAGAAATCAGATGCGCTCAGCAATAGAATTGAATAGAATTTATTTTAAATTCAGAGATGCAATACCATTGTCTTGATTTGAAAATAAACGACATAGATAAGGTAGCATTTGTTTAAGAATGTGTTATTTGTGTCATGATATCTGCCTTGTCCTAGCCTCATGATCCTCCTCTTCTTACTTCACATAGATACATTCGGTATAAAGGCAATGAGCAACCGATGTCATACAATAAAAGTATCAAGGCCCATGCGTAAACTACATCTAAAAACTAAAAACTAAAAACCTAAATTTCTGGGTGCTCGTATAGTGACTGCCACTTGAAGAGCTACAATCAGCACCCGAAGTGCGTTTTAGCCTTCCACAAGTGCTATTTATAACAACAAATGTTCAATGTCGGAGGGGATTGAAACCTGTTCAACGGAGACATAGAAGAGTACCGGTGACGTTTACCAATAGACCAACGGAGATCTCTCTAACTGCTTGACTTATGAACAGCAAGTAGATAATTATGGCAACATTGAGAAAGGTCATTATGATTCAATATGATCTGCTAGTCAATCGTGAGTGTCAGTTGGTCTAACGTGCTTATCAGCGCTTCTCAACATCAGGGGACCCAGGTTCCAATCCCACACGAAGTCACGCCGTTTTTCCCCATTTTTGCTGAAAGTTCAGCTCACGTGAACGGCTAAAAAAGCATTTTGAAGTGCAGTTACTAATGCAAGCTCTTAAAAAAGGTGTAGTGCTGATTTCAAAGCCTCTGAAGAGCTAAAAACAGCACTTTCGTTTTAGAGTGTAATAGACCGCCGTTTTTCTAGATAATAGAGTCGAAAATCAATTTTAAATTGTATTTGGATCCGCTCCTGGTATCATTCGAATATCCTAAAAATTGGCCCCCCCCCAAAAAAAAAAAAAAAAAAAAAAAAAAAATCCTTAAAAAAAAAATATTATATATGATACAAGAAGGGCTAAAAATTATTATTGAAAATTAACAAAATTAATTTTCGAATACAAAATGACTGATAAGTTATCTCTCTCTCTCTCTCCGTCTCGTCTCTCTCTCTCTCTCACTCTCTCTCCTCTCTCTCTCTCTCCCTCACCTCTCTCTCTCTCTCTTACTCTCACCTCATCTTCTCTCTCTCTTACTCTCTCCTCTCTCTCTCTCTCCTCTCTTCTCACTCTCGTCTCTCTCTCTCTCACTCTCTCTCTCTCTCTCTCTTCTCCTCTCTACTCTCTCACCCGTTTCTTTCTGGCGCTCTTTCTCCTCTATCCCACTCTCTCTGCCTCTCCCGTCATAATATCCAAATCTCTCTTGCTCAAAGCACACAAACACACACACATACACATACACACTCTCTTACGCAGGAGGCCGGGGTGAAGGGCTGGGGCTGCAGCCCCCCCCCCCCCCACTTTTTTCAGCCAAAGTATACAAATCGCAAAAATGACCATAGCTCGTACATTTTGTGATTTTAGCCGTTCAGGCCCTCCCCCCTTCCCCCCCCCAACAAAAAAAAAATAAAACAACACTTTCCCCCCCCCGGCCTTTTTTAAAAAAGCCCCATCCACTTTCGAAAAAAAACGCTCGGGCGCCTGCTTACTCTCTCTCAGAGATGTATCATGCTGTCTCTTCGATGCATGAAAGTAAAAAAAAAGGGCCTAAATAAAAAATTAAAAATCTCTACAGAAGAGGGCGCCCGACGTATTTGACCTAGCAGTTCCTTTTCGGCGGTACAAAATTTTGAAGAATCCACCAATTAAAAGGGCAATCCAATAAAATCACAATGGACTGTAAAAAACAAACTGCGTTTACTACACTGTCCGTCATAAAGGTGGAATATTTTTATGGCCGCATAGCGACATTGATGCTTGCTCTGATTTTAATTTCTTGAATATGTTTTGTCCCTGCTTTTACTTTTTGGGACCCTGGCTATATCTTGGACATTCTCTCAACCCTTTCACGTGGGGCCTTTTTCAAAGAAGTTTTGTAAACCCCGTGATGCCTATGTTTGGCATTTTTTCTATTTTGGGCCCCTTTTTTTTTTCCGGCCGATAGGCCCCCCCCCCCCCCTCAGTCCTCCCCCAGGAAACGCGGACTGGAGGTGTATTGTTTTATATTGTTCTTTATTAATCTATTTTCTGGGACAGGCATAGGTCGTCTAGGGGAGGGGTGAAAGTAAAAAACGAATTGGTGAATTCGGAATATTTTATTCCATATTTATGCCTGAAAAACAAAAGAAATGAAAGAACCACCGTTTAGTCGCGAAAAAAAAATTAAGTTTTTTTTTTCCAAAAATGGCCAAAAATGGCATGTTTTTAAATCGTTAAAAAAAAAGTTCACTTCAAATGTAGTTGGAACAAATGCGGCACGAATAAGTTCACCGGTGCGGATACATAAAACGCAAAATGGAGGTTCCTACATTTTTTTGGATTTTTTTATTGGCCTGAACATGATCAAAAACAACGTGTACACTTTTCGCTGGAATCGACCATATATATATATATATATATATATATATATATATATATATATATATATATATATATATATATATACTTTTTTTTTTACAAGATAAAGCTTTTACTGAGAAAAAAGATGATTATCATCATAAATAATTACAAATGATTGATTTTGTATTTCAAATCAATGAATATGTATTTTATCAAATGAATATGGATTACAATCACATGCATATGCATTATAAAAGCATAAAAATTCATTTTGAATTAGGAACAGGTTTTTTATCCACTGTAAAAGGAATCAAGGTAAAAGAATTTCATTTCAACATGTCTTTACCAAAACTTTACATAAATGCTCAAGTCAGAAGAGATGGTCAGTAATCTCATAAAAATTTGAGGGGGGGGGAAATAAAATTGTAGAAATACAATGCCTTGTATGAATGTTTTAATTGCCAAGTTTAGGTTTATATTGCAGGTCCTGAGAAAGGTGTGACAGAAATAAGATTTTGATTGTGTTGCAGTTTTTTAATTATAAAAGGTGTTGGGTGGACAGTGAACAGGGGAAGATTTATTAAAATAATATGATAATATCTTATATAAACTGTATATTGCTATCATTATCTATTAAACTGTCTATTAAAGATATGCACCTGTCATGTATATATGGAAAAAATTTAAGATTTATTAAGACATGTAAATTTCATTGCAACATACATTGATATACTATACAAGTTCGTTGGAACAATGTCTCCACAAAAAGTGTTAACAAAATGCATAGCTACAGGTACAAAATACTTTCTAATCCATCTTTTTTGTCTGTACAAATAATACCTACAATTTTGAAAGATGAATATACAATAACTTTATTATAATAATTCATTTCAAATGCTGAAAATGGTGACAAATGAACCATAAAATCTGAAAAAAAAAGCAATTTTTTTTTAAAATTTACATCCCATTGTAGGCCCCATGGCACTCATTAAACTAAGTCATCTGCGTTCAGGACTAAAGTGTTCAGGACTTGCGCTTCAAGCACCCAGTAACCGTCAAAAAATATACGGGATAAAGCCTTTTCTGCAGTTGCTCCACGTCTTTGGAACTCTCTACCTCTCCAACTTCGAAATTGTAACAACAAAGACACCTTCAAATCTGAACTCAAAACCTTTCTTTTCCACCAGGACTGTGAATAATGTACATGTTTGGGTGCCAGGTGCCTTTGAATGTTTTGGCAAATAAATGACGCTTTACAAATGCTGTTCATCGTCATTGTAATCATATACCTGAACTCATAATGAAAGTTGCTTTAAAAAATTAATATACCCGACTCGATCAATTTATTGATTGAGATTGTTACGATCCTCTACGACAGGTTCATCTTGAGATGCATTCAAAGTTTAGTTTTGTTTAGTTTTGTTTACTTCTTGGTGCCAGATTACTACAGGGTGTGACCGAGTTTGAAAAGCAACTTTCTTGAGGAATAGTTTAGTTTTTGATGCCTAATTACTAGGGGCGTGGTCACATTTAAATGTATGCTTTCTGTAGAATAGTTCAGTTCATGAAGGGGTGCTTTCTGGTAGAATAGTTCAGTTCTGTATGGCTGGTTACTAAGAGGTGTGGCCTCATGCTTTCCGGATGACCTACTCTAGCCCATCATCGCTGTCAAGTACATCATTTGGCATGTTACTCGTCGTACGAGATGGCTGAGGTTTAGGAGGTGGTGGTTTCTTCTCTTCTGTGTTACTATCTTCCTCCTTCTTAGTCTCTTCCACCGGTTTCTTCTGCTCTTCTTCATCTTTCTGCTTGGCAACCAACGCACACCAGTTCTGAAGATTCTTCCTACAAGATAAAATATAAAACATGAATATTTAAATTAAAGGAGAAGTTACCGTTTATAAACAAGTGGCTTAGTCTGGATGTAGAAAGCATGTCATATAATTTGCTGCCAGTCAAATGAAGCACATAAAAGAGTTATGAATTGCTTTACATTGTTTATTCTTTTAGCAGACAGAGGGAAATTCATCCCTTTTTTGAAATAAATTCTTAATGATTATATTTTGAATGTCTAGACTTACGCTGCTCCGTCGAACTTAGGCTTCGCTGAGGGTACCAGCTGAGCTAAGTGGTCATAGCAAGGCAAGCAGATACCCACGATAATAAAAGACAATGAATATAAAACGACCAAAGTAAATATCGTAGCGCCCTCTCTCATCAACTAAGAGGTTGTCACAAACTATTATGGCAAACTGACAATGCAGAACTATATACTGTACAGACATGGTTTATCCCGTAGAGAAGAATGCTTGATACAACAACTAAAAGTGGGTAAATGTAGTTTAAACTATTACCCTTTTCAAATTTAGCAGCATGATACTGGTCTCTATGAAGCTTGCCAAGAAAGTGAAACTGTAGAACATTTTATTTTCCATTGTAGAAAATACAATGAGAGACGTCTCTTAAAATTAAGGATTAAATTGAACAATCCCAGTTTGATACAATTATTGATGTTAAATGCAGTATTTACACGGGAATGGTTAATTTATATACAGGACACAAATTGTTTTAGATAGCTTGTTAAAGCTATCATCCCTTTGTTGCGATATAACGCCTTTTGATTGCATGCATTTATAATTATGATAATTGTGATTTCCACGAACAACACCTTTTCGCCTTTATGTATTTTTATAATTGCGTTCTGCTTTTTCTTATTCTCCTTTCTTTTTCTCTCTCTCTCTGTTCTTGTCTTTCTAACTTTTTTTCCCTTTTTCTTTTTCCCTTTCTTTTGTAAATACTAATTAAACCATAGGCCTATCCAATCACACTTCACCAAGGGAAGTCGCTCGTGGGCTAAACATTCGAAGCCCATGCCAAACCTATATACGAGCCTGGCGCAAATAATCTTTGAGATTGAAAAGCGCCATCAACCAACCAACCAACCAAGAGGTTTTTATGCATTTAATAACTTTTTTTTTTTTCAATCTAATCTAAATCCTTATCTAACAAAACTTCACAAAGGAAAAACGCTCGTGGGCTTAACTTTTGAAGCCTGCGCCAAAACTATATACACGATCGAGCCTGGCGCAAATAATCTTCGAGATTGACGAGTGTTTTTCATTTGTAGTTGCCATTGTGTCTGACTTATGATACCATGATAAGTTTCCCATTTGGACTTTAATTAATAACGAAACTTGAAGAAAAAAAGTCGAGGGTTGAAGTTAGACAATTATTTTATGGAGGTTAAAAGCGCAGCAATTGTCACGGGAGCAATCATTCTGGAATCATAAATTGAACCCCCGCCCCTCAAAAAAGAGAGAAAAACAACAACAACAACAACAACAACAACGAACAAAAACATACCAGTACTATTAGAAAAGGCCTGATTTTAGCTATTCAATTTGTTAGCCTCAGACTGCATAATGTTATATGCACTACACAAGTATAAAGGAATATAATGTGTGACTCTTTGCTTAGGCGATGGGCTTTTTTACTTTTGATTGAAGCCCATTGATTCATAACAAATTTGGGTTTACTGTGATGAGATTTACGGTTCACCATGTGATTAGTCCTAAAAGGGACTGTTTGAGAGAGTAGAAAAGGAAATTGAGAGTTACGGAAAGTAGAAAATTGATAGACAAGATAAAGAGAAGAAAATGGAATTACAATGTAGAAGTATTTTTTCTTGATTGAGTCCTAAGAATGACTTTGAACCAGATTAGACGGGAGGAAGGCTTGCTGTAGAAGTAGAAAGTGCTCAACGTGTCAGACAGGTTGACTATCCGTCTTCACTCCCAACCTCAAGGTCAACTGTAAACCTCGTCACCAAAGAACATTTATGTGCAAGAAAATGTTTAGTAAGGGTAAAACTATATGTGCCAAAGACATTTATGTGTAGTAAAACCTTGTCAATTAATTTTAGTTTTGTAGAAGTGTGTAATGGTTGTATTGTTTAGTAATTAGTACAAAATATTGTTTAGATTAGCTTATTTTTATTATCAGTTAAATGAATTTATTATTCTGTTATGTTTTAATAAGTGTTTTAAAGTTGTTTTTTTTCATGTGCATACCATTTTGTTTTTATGTAAGCCAAGTATGATTTATCAGTTGCAAGTATGTATCAGATGAGATTTTCATAGATTTTTATTTCGATGAAATTATCTGGTATTAGTATTCATTACACAAAAAAAAAAGAGTCAAAAGTAGCCAAGAAATTACCATGCCAAAGTATATTGCCAAAATTAGATTTATAAAAGCAATTATTTAGTACTATAACAAAGGATTTAAAGCTTTTCATAGCACTTGCCAAAAATTTGCCAAACTATTATATATATTCAGACTTAACCATTGTCACTTTTTTAAGACTTCTTTCAGGGTAAGGGCAGTACAATGTACATTGTTCATAGCTCAGAATTATATTGTTACAACACAACCTGTACGACATGATAACGACAGTGAGCCTGCATTATGTATACTGGGCCCTAGTGCTAAAAACTTTTATGTCAGCATTTAAGGGTGGTATCTCACTTTGTGGAGACGTCTCCGTGACGGATAAAAAGTATTAAAGACGTCTCTGATGCTTTATTCCGTCTGTAAGTTGTCTCTGCGACGTCTCTCTGTGACAATGTTCATAAACCGTCTCAAAGCAGTTTCAAAGAATGGTCTCAAAGTAATTTCCACAACTCGTGAAACTGTCTCTAAGTAGTTTTAAAACTGTTTCAAAGTAATCTAAAATCCGTCTCAAAGTTGTTTCAAAGTAGTTTCCTCGAAGTGAGATACCACCCTTAGTCTTAAATCATGACATAGATCTGTTGCGAGAAATTTTATATGGGAAATCATGGGATAAAAGTGATAAAATCATGATATTTATGTAACAATAATACAAGTTTCTAGCAAAAGAGCCCTTGATTAAACACAATGTACCTGATATTTGCTCAGTGATGAAATTATTACATCAATGTTTGCAATCTTCTATTTTGTTTTATGCTGGGTTTTATATTTTTTCTTCTGTAATTAGCCTCGTCCAAATATGAATAAAGGATATTAAAGTCTTGGATGTACATGTCGTACGAACACAACACAACATCAAGTCCTTTCTGAATAATTTCTTGTGTACTAAAATACAGCCAATCTCGTTATAACAAGACTCTCGAACCAAGCAAAATGCCTCATATGTACGAAACATAAAGGCAAAATGAAATTTTATGAAATTGACAGCATCGTACACTTCAAATCATGCCTCAAAACTCACATATTTTGGCAAATGTGTAGTAATTAACTTATAGTGGACAGGTAAAGACTTATTATCATGTACGAAACGAATCAGTGGGGTGTGTAGAACAACTTGCTTTTTATTTTGTGCAAAACGGACAACCTGAAGTGGAGTTAGAGGACATTATCTGTCCCCTCCCTGAAATCTTAAACATTAATTAAAATTTGGAGGGGTTCTTGATGACGTCATAAGTGTGAGGGAAAGTTGCACAGCTTAAATGCTGCACTATGTATACAAGTGTTATACATTTTATCCCTTTCCTTATTTCATTTATTGTTTTCCTCACTTTCCTTATGTTATTTATTGCTTCTCTAATTCCTGATGTAATCCGTTGTATGTCCTTCCATATCCATGGTGTTGATATTTCTGCTTTCCTTATGTTATTCATTGTTTTTCTCAATTTCCTTATGTTATCCATTGTTTTTCTCACTTTCCTTATGTTTTTCATTGTTTTTCTCACTTTCCTTATGTTACTCATTGTTCTTTTTTTACTTTCCTTATGTTATTCATTGTTTTTCTCACTTTCCTTATGTTATTCATTGTTTTTCTCACTTTCCTTATGTTATTCATTGTTTTTTTCTCACTTTCCTTAAGTTTTTCATTTTTTTCTCACTTTGCTTATGTTATTCATTGTTTTTCTCACTTTCCTTATGTTATTCATTGTTTTTCTCACTTTCTTTATGTTATTCATCGTTTTTTCTCTCTTTCCTTATGTTATTCATTGTTTTTCTCTCTTTCCTTATGTTATTTTTTTTCTTCTCACTTTCCTTATGTTATTCATTGTTTTTCTCACTTGCTTTATGTTAGTCATTGTTTTTTCTCTCTTTCCTTATGTTATTCATTGTTTTTCTCACTTTCCTTATGTTATTCATTGTTTTTCTCACTTTCCTTATGTTACTCATTGTTCTTTTTTTACTTTCTTTATGTTATTCATTGTTTTTCTCACTTTCCTTATGTTATTCATTGTTTTTTTTTCTCACTTTCCTTTTGTTATTCATTGTTTTTCTCACTTTCCTTATGTTATTCATTGTTTTTTTCTCACTTTCCTTAAGTTTTTCATTTTTTCTCACTTTCTTTATGTTATTCATTGTTTTTTCTCTCTTTCCTTATGTTATTCATTGTTTTTCTCTCTTTCCTTATGTTATTTATTGTTTTTCCCTCTTTCCTTATGTTCTTCATTGTGTTTCTCTCTTTCCTTATGTTATTCATTGTTTTTCTCACTTTCCTTATTTTATTCATTGTTTTTCTCACTTTCTTTATGTTATTCATTGTTTTTTTCTCTCTTTCCTTATGTTATTCATTGTTTTTCTCACTTTCCTTATGTTATTCATTGTTTTTCTCACTTTCCTTATGTTACTCATTGTTCTTTTTTTACTTTCCTTATGTTATTCATTGTTTTTCTCACTTTCCTTATGTTATTCATTGTTTTTCTCTCTTTCCTTGTGTTATTCATTGTTTTTTACTTACTTTCCTTATGTTATTCATTGTTTTTCTCACTTTCTTTATGTTATTCATTGTTTTTTCTCTCTTTCCTTATGCTATTCATTGTTTTTCTCACTTTCCTTATGTTATTCATTGTTTTTCTCAATTTCCTTATGTTACTTATTGTTCTTTTTTTACTTTCCTTATGTTATTCATGGTTTTTCTCACTTTCCTTATGTTATTCATTGTTTTTCTCTCTTTCCTTATGTTATTCATTGTTTTTCTCACTTTCCTTATGTTATTCATTTTTTTTTCTCTCTTTCCTTGTGTTATTCATTGTTTTTCTCACTTTCCTTATATTATTCATTGTTTTTCTCACTTTCTTTATGTTATTTATTGTTTCTCTATTTTCCTAAACATAATTATTTGTTAGACAAATAATTTTATTCATATGTCTCCAACGGTAACCATGTTGGTATAAGCACACGCAACTGCTGTGTGATAAATTTGAAACCAGACAGCTATGAAAAAAATCATAGGCTGCCCGGGCGGGATTCGAACCCACGACCTGTGGATTGCTAGACCACTGTGGATTGCTAGACCACTGACAGTGGTCTAGCAATCCACAGGTCGTGGGTTCGAATCCCGCCCGGGCAGCCTATGATTTTTTTTTCATAGCTGTCTGGTTTCAAATTTATCACACAGCAGTTGCGTGTGCTTATACCAACATGGTTACCGTTGGAGACATATGAATAAAATTATTTGTCTATTTAATATCCCAACGGCGTCACGTAAACTCCTTTACGTTTGATAATTATTTGTTGTTTCTATTTTCTTATTCATTGATTTCTCTTTATTCCTAATGGTATTTATTGTTCTGTCTCGATTGTTTTATCTTTTTATAATGCATTATAGATACAGTAATAGATATGTTTCATGCATTACTTCTGGGTTTGCTCCAAACACTTATGACGTCATCAAATAGCCCTTAAAAATATCCACGGATCTTCCAATTGAACTCGATTGTATATTCAATGTTTAAAGCAGCATTTCTCGTGAACGCAATATGCTAAAGGGATCAACTAAACGGTGTTCTGTTTCTCATGAACTAAACTTGGTAATGCAATTAAATTCAACAAGATTGGTCTCTTCTTTAATATTCCACTTTAATTGGATTAGCCTGCGCCTTTGAATGTTAACAACAGAAATACATGGCGCAATATAAATTCTGTGGATCATCATCAAATGTGAGACTGGGAGAATTGTTTTGTAACAAGAAAATCATGTATCTGATTTTGCTGTAACAGGAGTATATTGTAAATGTGAATTTTTTCCTACATAATTATACAGCAAATTCAGATATTCATGATTAGATAAAAACCTGCATAGAAGTAACCTGTATTTGTTCAGCTCTCGCCAAAAAATCTTGATATTGTTGGTCAG
>CALNVZ010002871.1:6324-23824 GCA_940671915.1 Paracentrotus lividus
TGTTCATGTTTTGAAAATCGAAGAGGGTCGATCCCCCTGTAAAAAATCGAAGAGGGACACATGTTTTTTTTTTGTCGCGCAGACGTCTCAGAGACGTTCCGAGATATTCCCACGACCAAGCGCGGGCGATTTATGTCACGACGGAGAGGCGGGGGGGGGGGGGACGGAAACACCAGAAAGTGAAAAATAAATACACTAAAAATTCGCATACTTCGCACATTATGCAGAAACTAATGAAAATGATTGCGAGCGGCGAAGCGCAAAGCCCGAAATTTTGCCTTATAATAACATTTAGCATCTTATTTGACATACATTTACCTCTTTATTAGCTTCACAAGCTAATCACTACATAAAATTGTTCATTTTTTGAAAATCGAAGGGGGTCGATACCCCCGTAAAAAATCGAAGGGGGAACACGTCCACCCCCCCCCCCCCGTCTCCCCGGGATCGCCGCGAATGCTCGCGACAGAAATATATATATATATCGGAGAGCTGATATCCGATCCCGGGGACAAAGTTAGATACCACCTTTATGTGGTATCTCTAGGTATTTGCCCTGAGACTGATTTGAGACTGATTTGGGAAGGGTTTGATACGGTTTTGATTTTTGTCGGGGAAAGATCTAAAAGTGGCTGCACAGACGTCTCATGAATCTCCGGACATCTCATGAGTGAGAGAACATAGAACATGCTTACGAATGTGTGTGTGTTTTTTTTTTCTGTCGTGGAGACGTCTCTGATGATACAAAAACAATTATCGGAGACGTCTGCGATTACGTGTTCGAGTCTAGAGACTCTCCGCAACGTAAGATACCACTCTATATCGTCCATATATTTCTACAGAGGAGAAAAACACCATTATCATTTTCAACTGAGAATGTAAACTAATGTTTTCTTCAAGACTACTGAATTATTAATGGCACTGACATAAATAGGCCCACTCGATTTCCTTTTTTTGCATATATTTGGTGTGTTGATATGTGAGACAAGAAACGTGTTTTGTCAGTCATAGCAACAACTAGTTATGCAAATTGGTATTCAAAATACTAAACGAGTAGTTCATTCAGGCAATTGGTTCCGCCCTGAATCTGAGACCTTTGTCCGTTTGTCATTGTGCTATGTCAGCCATAACCTGGAACCGCTAAGCTCTCAAAGAAAAAGATAATCCGTGCTTTGATAATATACCTCGTTAAGCTATGGATTACCTTTTTCATCACAATAAAATAATTTCCCGCTCCATTTCAATTAGCGAGCATGCATACTACAACATGTACAAACAATACACACAAAAAGAATGGAAACAAAATTCCACCATTCTTCAAAAGGTCATATGGTGATGCGTCAGCGTTCGAAACTGAGAGACTAGTCGCAATTTTTGAAATCCCATTTTATTTGATATTATTGATCCCTGATTCAATTGCCTTGAATTTGATATATAACCCGACTGTAAAGAGTAAATAGAAGTGGAGATATTAGCCTCTGAACGCGAGGAGAATTGTGCTTTGGAAAATCAAAATCAAGAGAAGATAACGTCTGCGAAGTTTGACGTTCCATTTGACTCCGCGCCAGAAAATATAGAACAATTTTAGTCACCGGTTGACTCACCGAAATGCACTAGCAACCACTTTGTTACAGGTAAGGACGATTGACCAATGAGGAGGCTGCATCATGGTATACAGAGAACAATACTCGTCCGTCACGCATGATCGAGAGCAAGCGCAGCAGCGGAAACAACGGCGATGTTGTCTAAATAACATTTCAATCTTCTAAAAAAAAGAAGCATGAATTGGGTTAGTTGTTTTTATATCTTCGTCAAATAAATAAAAACGTCATGCTCTTTCTAATTGTTTAAGAAAATTCCGCTCTTTTTAAGAAAAGTGTTTACCATCCTGGCGCTAAATTAGTTAAGAACAAAACTAATTTTAAAAACCTTTGTGGGGGGTTGTTATTCCGATGTTTGCGTGGCGTTCTTTGAATGTCAATCGCGTAATACTTACTCATACAAAAAGCGAGTCATTTTTGATACTGAACTCTGTTGGAAAATTTGAAAAAATGGTCTATAGACTAAATTATTCTGTACAGGGGCTTTGCATTTTGTTTATATTCTTTGAATAATGTATTGATAGACATAAGCCTCCAAAAATGTTTAATAAATTATTTGCGCCTCAGAATGTATTAAATTTCTCTGATCACGTTTTATGAGTAGAGGTTAGCTTAAGAACATGAAAATAAAAACGTAAATTATTGCTCGATCTCGTCTTTTAAATTGATCAAACTTGTTACCATAAATTTTTATGTAGTGATTAGCTTGTGAAGCTAATAAAGAGGTAAAATGTATGTCAAATAAGATGCTAAATGTTATTATAAGGCAAATTTTCGGGCTCGCGCTTCGCGCTCGCAATTATTTTCATTAGATTCTGTATAATGTGCGAAGTATGCGAATTTTTAGTGTATTATTTTTTCAATTTCTGGTGTTTCCGCCCCCCCCGCCCCCCCCCCCCCCCGTCGTGACATGAAATCGCCGCGCTTGGTCGTGGGATATCTCGGAGACGTCTCTGAGACGTCTGCAGGCGACAAAAAAACATCCAAAACCATTTCAAACCAGTCTCAAATTAGTCTCAAACTAGTTCCAAATCCGTTTTTTTTTCTTCAGTGTAATGACAAGTGACTTGCCACCATTAGTTTATTGTTGGTTTTCGCGTCAGTTGTCCTTTCTTCGATATGTCAGGTCAAACTAATACTTTAATCGTGTCGGAAATGTCATTTTTGATGATTAACATGCAATTAATCTAATCGTTGTGGACAGTTCTATAATGCACCTAATTCTTAAACAAAGTTTTAACAACCTTTAACTTCAAGTTAACGAGAAAATTGATAAATTAGCTTCCTCCGACATAAAACTCGCAAAGCCATATCAAATTCTAAACCACCTATGCCCCTAGTTTCGAATTCTTTACAAATGCTTGTACAAGTCTGATCCTGAATGACGTCATCCGAATCTACTTTCGTACGATTAGACGCACGCTTCACTGACGCTTCATAGAGAAGCGTGCAAATCAGAGTTGCATTCTCGTTTCATTACCCTTACTATTTTCGTGCGACAGCACAACTCTAAAACCCGTAACAGAATACGGGCCTACGTGCTCATGGAATTGTCTGAACTTTGTCTGTTTTGATGCGCCAGCGCAACGCTGGTCATTCCCGTACTGCGCAATTAGCACCATGTGTCACATTGAAAATGCCAATACTTAAATTTTAATCTTTTTATTACATTCAGTAGATGCATAAAGAGAAAGAGAGAGAGACTAAATGTGCCATTGATGATGGAACAAGGAATAAGCATTCTAATTTGTACATTACCAATGCATACCTGTTGTTAAAGGGGAAGTCCGGGCCCAAAATAAGTTGTTTTTATGAAAAGCAAATCAATTAGATAAACAGATCGAAAAAACTTTGAAGAAAATCGGACTAATAATAGGGATGGCCACACAAAAGCAAACAATACACAGGCAGAGAAATAGCAACATTTTCAATAAAAAACAGCTTTCGAAATTGTCTTTTGGCCAGTGGTAAATATCAATTATTTTTATTCTTAATTGGTCAGTTTCTTCCTCAGAAAATACCTCAGCAGGTGATCAACTTTTGCTGTTGAAAAAATTGATATGAAGAAAACTACAGCCTGTTCAAAGTGATGCTTCTGTGTGATGTGTGTTATGACTGGAATTTCTCAAGATTCGAATAAATTGAGATAAGGAGACGTAGATATCAATAAAATTTAACTATTTTTGAACAAAAAATGTATTGGGGTGAAAAACAAAGAACAATGTTTACCACTGGCCATTTAAGTTTTAAAATCACTCTACCCTCTCCAAAACTCAGCTCTGAGCCACACCCCCATGAAATAGCCTATTGTCTAGGGTGTTCCTATTGAAACATGCCCTATGGAGTATTTTTCCATGGTAGTCATATTGGATCACATACGGTAACATACATGTCAAACCATCAGTTTTGTACTGACATAACTTTTTGTATAATCTACGCCTCAATTGTGTTTACTATAATCTCATTTCATGTTGATACACACATAGAAAATGTTAGGTATGATTTGGTTTAATAAATCAAAGACAAATGGACGATAAACTTGAGCTTTTCTGGCTTTGTCTGAAACTTGTAAAAGTGTTCTAGCAGCTCATTGGTAATATGAGACACTGGAACATTCAATTGTGATAATTCAAGTACCAAAATGTTTCTTTTAGCATGCTCTATCCAATAAGCCTAGCAAAAACAAGTTAAAAATAACTTAAAATTTTAGTGGGCATCCCTACTAATAATAAGAAAGTTATGAATTTCTTAACGATGCAAAAAAAAAAAAAAAGAAGAAAGATCGCTATACGAAATTGGCAACACCTGTGGTGCACTACTTGCCATGCGTGTTCTGTATTGTTTTATGATAATTTTCCCCTTTATTTGTCAAGTTAAAGTTTTCCTCATAACTTCCCCTCAGTTGAATTGATGGAAATATGTAAAATTGAAGTTATTTGATAGCAAAATTTATTCTGTTAACCTGTAGGCCTATTTCAACAAATGTAAAGATAGTGCTTGTGTACAATGATCGGTTTTAAGAATGGAAAACAAATTATGCATGAAAAGGAGTTTATTTGTTTGTTGTACTTTGTTTCCTTAAAGATATAGAAAAGACATTTATATCACCTGTAGGTAAAATGTGATCTTGCTTTTCACGAAGAAATTAATACGTAGTTTAATGACTTGTAAACAATTTTTTGAGAACATGTAGTAGAAAAGTGTGTGCGTGAAATTTTATATTTTAGATGGCACATTGATCGGGACAGGAATCATGAGATGGTTTTGAAGACAGTGCTGGTCTTCCTTTTTATATGGTAGGGGTATAGAAGTTTAAGAGTAAGAATATTTTGGTTCAGCTGATATTTTTGTGTGTAAAGATCTTGTATGTCAAATACAAGTATAGGAGGTTTAGTGATAAACAGAAAGATAACAGTTCTAGAAGATAACTTCATGAATGGAATCAGGAAGGCTCACCTCCAACAATGTATGAACGAGCAGAAAGCCAGGGTTGCTTCTGCCAAAACTTGGTAATTTTGACAAAAGTTTTTTAAAATTTAAGTACTCGGTTATTGGTGAGAGCAATGGTGTTGATATTTTCTTCTCCAGGGTCCTCCCTGGTCATGTCATAAATATTGTGGTTGTCCCCCATATTGACACCTAGCTGCGCTATCCTATAGTTTTGTAATTGTTACTTATACAAGCGGTTGACATACGCTCTCACAGGTCATCACTATACAGTCTGTGTCAAAAAAAAATGGTACAGTCGGGAAAAAAAAATTTAGGTGTGAAATATTTTCAAATAGTATGTGTATGTGGTACCAAAATAAAGCCAAAAGATTTTCCTTGCTGATGCGCTTTGTTCTGTATAATTTGCTTTCGTAAAACAAAAGTTATGCTAAATTTTGTGCGACGAGGAACAAATCGAAATTGAGCACTTTATGGCCATTATGCGAAACCTATACACAAAGGCATGGGACGGCGTGCGAAAAATGGATTTTTCTTGATTGTAGAAAACTAGTCATATTTCAAAAATTACAACATCAAATGTGAAAAAAATTGCAGGTGAAAGTCTAATCTTCCTGCTTTATGAAAATACCAAACAATAGCAAGCTGTGATTCATCTTCATACTATAAAAAAAATGTTTTCCACTTGTACCATTTTATTTGACACAGACTGTATTGCCTTGAGTTCCCGAATCTTTTGAAATTGCATTAATAGTACTACACACAGTCCAATAATTATCAATATCAAAGTGGACAAGGCAAGCCAGAAAAACCAAAAGAATGACCTGTGTGATTTTTCCTCATTACATGTGTTCTCGATGGTTTCATTTGTTGGGAGGCAAATGATACCGATAGTTTTGTTGTGTTCCATGTCTATAGAGCTTTGGGATGTTGATTCTCTAGAAGCCACACAGGGGTTTGTAATGTTGTCATTGTTTGAGGGGTCCCACACAAAATCCTTAAAATCACATCTATCAATTGGCGTTTCTGTAAGGAAAGTGCAGCAAAATGCAGTTTGGGAATAAATAACCCAAATGTTTTGTTGTTGAATATTACCAGTCTCCCGAGAGATATCTTTTGGTGGTAGCCTTATTCCATTTTGATAGCAGACAAAATGACCAATAGTACTCCCTGCGCTGGCCCTGCATAGCAGCAACCCCCAGTCGCCGACAATGTTCTTTTCATTCCACTCACAAAACGCCTTACCCGGTGGATAGTCAACTCCTAAAGCAATTCTTGTGTCTCCTTGGTAAATTCGTTCAGTGTTGTAGTAAGTAAGAATGTATCCACCTTCATCGGATCTAAACATATGATTGAATATCAATGCGATAAAACAATTATCACTTATCGTCTCATTATGAACAAGGAGTTCTTGTTGATCTGGCAATGACATTGAACTTGGATTGTCTGAATCGTAAAACGGTCTTCGAATGCCAAATCTCAAAGTTACTTGAGCGCTGTCACAAGGGAAACTGAAATTAAGTTGTGAGGAATCTCCTTCCATAACGTGGAACATTTTTGCACCTGTGGCGCATGAAAATAAAGTGGGCCAAAATGATGAAAATGTTCTTTTCGTACTTATACATTTCAGAAAATTGGTTGGTTTTCATGATTGTTGATACATGCAGATCAGTGTTCTTAAGCGAGCTGCCAATCTCAATATCAAACATCTGGTATACGCTATACGACTTGACAGACTAAAAAATCTCCACAAGTAACTGACGAATGTTATTAGTTAAAAAGGTGTTATGTTCAATAGGGTACATGCAGGTAATATGGGCCAGCAGGTAATATGGGCCACCTGAATCAAATCATGTCGTGACCGTCGACCGGTGACTGGTGACCGGTGTGAGCACCATAATGGCGTTCATATGTACTGAATACGAAAATATATCGTCGTGAGAGCATCTGATGCCGAAATTTCTCTGAGAAAATTGCTGAAAACCAACAAGATACGTAAAACATACGGCATTTTTTTACCCTGATGTAAAATTTGATATTTCACAGAATGTGATGGTGAAAGGGTGTTTGAGGGGGTAACCTCAATTGTTTTGTATATTTAGCAAGCTTATAGTTTCATTTTGATCATACTAGCGTGTACAGGTCAATTTGTTGTAGTGAAGGGGTGCAATGTGGCATTGAATGATTGCCTGATAGAGCAACATTAGTGCAGGTAATATGGGCCATCCAAAATGGCGGAAATGATTCTGGTACTTAGTATTGGGATAAGGCATCAATCTCTTTGCTACGATTTTTTCGGGTATATTCAGAGTATATAATTAATATAAATAACTTATTGTAGGCCTATATTGACTTGTATAATGAATATAATATTAAATTATATTTAAAAAAAAATAATATACAAAATACAAAACAATGAAATATATAGTCAAAGTATTTACTGAAGGGTCTTATAATTTCAAATGATATCTTAAAGTTAATGATTTTCACCATTTTAAGCAAATTCCAGACATGGTAGAGTCATTGTAGTTTTTAAAACATACATTAAATACATGTGCCCATATTACCTGCACATGCAGGTAATATGGGCACTTTGGTAATGACGTCAACATTTGAATATTGCAGACAGGAGGGTTGGTGATAATTGTTTTTCTTCACAATAAAAGTTACAGCAGTAGTTATTGATTCATATAAACAAAGATTAGACTGTGTGTCATTTTGTGATTTCATGCAAATTAGGCAAATGAGCCTAGGGGGTCCATATTATCTGCATGTACCCTATACTAAGTAATTCCGCCTTTAAAATATATTTTGGTAATATGCTATTCAATCTGATCAAGATCTTTCAACGTATACTATTAGTCAATTAGGAAAATAGCGGGGTTGGTCACGTGAGTTTTGTCCAATGAGCAGAGAGAGAGAGAGAGCAAATATTTCAAGATTATTTGCATAATTTATATCTCACGGAACCTTTGACAAATTAATTATGTACTTCCAGTTTCGATCACGCTATGTATCAGAAATGGCAACTCTAAAATTATACACATGTTTGCATTATTAAGAAATGTGAACTTCCTCCTTAAAAAAAATTGTGTACGTACACATGCATGCATATTAAGTACATTTTCATTTATCATATTTATAAATACACTTGTATTGTATATTGTTGATTGTGCAGAGCCATTTGTGGTCATTTTTTTTAAAAAGATATATATTGAAGTAATGCATTTATCAGAATATTTGAAATAACTATTTAATTATATTATAAGTAATTAATAATTACTTCATAACATGTAGAACTTGCAAATATCAATCTCACTGAACTTTTGAAAATTTCTTTACATTTGCATTAAATTGGCATTTAAGATTTCACGGCGTACGTCCACTTTTGACCTCATACAATAGAAGTTTCTCATAGTTTAAATCTCATACAATTATTGCAAGTGTGAACTTCCTTATGTAGAACTTGTGTTTGTTTTGTTATTACATGTTGTTAAATTTACAGTCACATCTTGAGATTTGGCAAGCAATTAGTGGATTATGATTTAAAATGATATGCTGATATAAAAATGTGAAAAATGTATAATATTCACATAAGATAAGTCAATCTTGCCTCAGTCAAATCTGTTGGGACTGAACAAAGAGCTTTGAATTAAAAAAAAAAGATAAATAAAAATATAATAATATGAAGGGTTAAAAGAGAAGATGAGTTGAAAAGACATCCAACTCTGGCGACTATTTGACTTACATGTATGCAAGTTCGACTTTGGCAAGGTTGACTAAGTTACATTGTGAAATGATATGAAAATTAATGTGCATTTGGGCGATTCTTTGAAAAGTGAACCTTTTTTGGAAAAAATAAAGTTTGTCCTTTTTTTTTTAAAGCTGCACATTCATATAGAGCATTGTCTGAAGTTTCATGAAATGCATTTTTTATCTTAATTTTACCAATTTTTCATGCTCATTTGCATAAATTAACATGCAAAAAAATTTAATAGAAAAATGGTACGTAAAATATCATTTGTTTGACCCTGACTTGATTGTATATGCTGGTCTCCTTACTTCGATTATTGTCATTATACCCTTTTTTTAACTTCATTCTTTTAAATTTAAATGAAAAATAATGGTGTTGAATTAATTGTTTTAAGATAATTAACTAAAGAAATTAATTGCCATCAAATGTCACACACGTGACCCCAAAACATGAAAAGTTAACGCCCCCCAAAAAACCATGGTTTTATTATTGTTACAGTTTTTTCTCCAAAGCTAGATATAATGTGCCTTGCATCTCACCAAATATGAAGCCATGATAGCTTTTAATTTAGTTATTAATTAACTTTGAAATTGGTCACAAACGTGACCCACGGGTCACGTGTGTGACCAACTATGGTCATGCCTTAAAAAAAAGGGACCAGGCTATTCGGCCATTCTTTGAAAAGTGAACCTTTTGGGGACTTATAAATTTTTGCTTTTTGATTTTAAGCTGCATATTCAAATAAAGCAATGTTTGAAGTTTCATGAACTGATGTTTTTTCGTGATTTTTGCAATTGTTCATGCTCATTTGCATAAATTAACATAAATTATAATTAAATGAAAAAACGGTAAATAAAATATCATTTTTCTAACCCTGACTGGAATGGATATGCTGACTTCCTTACTTGGAGTACTGTCATTATATTATTATTTACCTCTATTCCTTTTAATCTAACCCCAAAAAATAATGTTGTTAAATTGATTATATTAAGATAATCAACCCTGGAAATTAATTGCCCTCAAAATGTCACACACAAGTAACCAGAAAACACAAAAAGTTTATGTCCCGTCTTAACCATGGCTCTGGTATTTTTATAATTATTTCTTTAAAGCTAGATTTAATGTACCTTGCATCTCACTAAATATGAATCCATGACAAGTTTCAATTTGATTATTAATTAGCAAACAAATTGGTCAGACACGTGACCCGCTGGGTGGGGGCGGTCATAAATTCTGATTATTTTCACTTTCATTGACTGAAATTAATTTATTTTAGCATTATTATGCTCCAAAATGGTCTGCAATAATTTTTGCGAAAAAAACCAAAAAAAAAAAAAAAAAAAAGACAACAAAACAAAAGGTCGAAAAAACAAGGAAATACATAAGAAATTCATAAAACAATGAAATACACAAGGAATTTAGTTCGATATCAATTCTTTTCCAAGTACTATTGTTAGGAATCCTATAAAGATTATGCAAACACAAAATTAGCATTCCAGAAGCTGTAGTTTGTCAATTAGAACAAAAATTATGACTTCATGCAATGCGCGTAAATTAGCATAATTAATTCATATAAAATAAATTATTATCATTATGGGAAAATTAACAGTGCTTTCTTGTAGTTACATCACACACTACCATCGTGCAAATTTTCGGCGCGCTCACGCGATCAACAGCCAAGATCTTATAGGGGGCATCATGGCCCCACTCCCTACCCGCCCTTCCCCAGTCTTGACAGCTACCGAAACACCCCATTGACTGACTAGGGTTGAGTTCATAAAAATTTTTACCACAGCGGATATAGTAATTGCTCAAAATGTACATTTATTGCATAATACATAATATATTCATTTTTCTGTACAATTTGCCATAGGTCACACACGTGACCCACTAAAATGTCACACACGTGACCCGACATCACGATATAAAATAATAGATAACAAAAAAAAAATTCAAAGATGACTCCCATCCAGTGGTATTTTTGGATAACAGGTCCATAATGCATATCTCAATAAGAACATTTCATCATTTTAAAACTCACAGGAATTTCAAAATGAAATTGAACTTTCAAAATCATGCCGTTCTGTGAAGTCACACACGTGACCCACTTCTTTTGACCTCTGATTTTGAACATGCATATTGTAAATATCAAAAAATATTTACAAATGATAGCCAACAAAATATATTAGCATGATATAAACATTAAATCAGTATATTTTTAAAATTGTTAGAGTTATAGCCAATTAAAGTCAAGATTTTGCATAATTTCGGTCACACACGTGACCAAGAATGGTCCATTTGATATAAAGTTGTTGAAAGGAAAGCTCAAGATGGAAACCACTATTGCTAAAAAGCACATTGGAATCTATTATTTTAAGGGCTCAGTCATACCAAATAGGCTCTCAAAATATTGTTACCCTTTATTAAAACACTATAAAATATGGATTGTGGTCGGGTAAAGCACTAATTTTATAGCAAATGAAACCATCATTTGATGAAAATTCATATAAATAATTAAATTAAATAACCTTGAACATGTTCTTCCAGATTCAAAATTTGCCTTAAAATTTCCCTTTCTCTCACCCCTCCGTCTTTATTCCTCAAACTTATCCATCTTCTTTTTGTCTCGCCTGAACGAAGTTCGGCAGAGACCAAGTAATCACTTTTCCTGTTGGTCTGTTTAGGCGTGGTCCCACTGACTTTTTTAGGATGATTTGCGTATGAATTGCGGATTGTTTGTTTTGTTTTTGTTTTTTGATGCGGATGAACGAAATTTGTATACGCAAATCATGCGCAATTAATTCTCCCGCCAGTGGGACCGGGCCTTCAGTCTGTTGGTGTATTGGTCTGTTACAAAAATGTTGATTTTTTTTTTTTTTTTGTAACTTCTTTGGTACAAATGATACTTGGGTAATACCAAGGCGGCTTGGGTCATATGGTCGTCTTCCATCGAATTGAAGCAGCGCTGGGATTCGGCAGCCACCTGAGCGACGGAGCAGCCCTCTATAGGACAGCACTGCTCCCCCCCCCCCCCTAGCATGGGGAAGGGACTAGAAAAGGTGTCCTAAAAATTGCCTGCTTCACCGTACCCTGGCCAGCATGCCGCGGCTGGCGGGGATCCCTCTACAGCGGTAAGAAGAATTCAAGAAGTAAATCTAGAAAGATGACACCACTCATCTTAGGCGCATGGAATGTGCGCACTCTACAAGACCGTAGCGGAACAGATAGACCTGAGAGAAGGACTGCGCTTGTTGCTAGAGAGATGGCAAGGTACAAGGTACAGATTGCTGCCCTTAGTGAGACCCACTTTGCCGATTAAGCTAGGTCAACTGTCAGAGGTACACCCTGGCTACACATTCTTCTGAATCGGACGCAATTAAGCAAGAGGAGCGTCGCGAGGCAGGAGTCGGATTTGCAATTCAATCCAAACTCGTCAGCAAATTGGCTACCCCTCCCAAGGGAATAAACGATCGTCTGATGACCGTTCGATTGCCACTTCCCATAGAGCGGTATGCTACCTTGGTTAGCGCCTATGCACCCACCATGACCAATCCCGATGACGTCAAAGAAAAATTCTACGAAGACCTACAGGCGACCATTTCTGCGGTGCCCAGGAAAGACAAGCTCATCATACTTGGTGATTTCAACGCAAGAGTCGGCACCGACCACGCTTCATGGGAAGGAGTCTTAGGGGAAAATGGTCTAGGCAAGTCCAATAGCAATGGATTACTGCTGCTGGAAACCTGTGCAGCACACCAAGGAGGTACAAGCCCTGGAGATCTTGCAAGCGGGAATCGTTTGATCTAGCTTAAAAGCCGCGAGGAGAAAATATGTCGGGCATTTGCTTAACTAGATCTCCCTTGCAGATTGGTAGACAAAAGACCCCAATACTTGGCTGCATTCGGAGGGCCACTTTCAAAAGGAGATATTCTTTTGTAATAGAAAATATTTTTCGCTACCACTTGTCTGAAAGTTGTGAGCAATACACAATGAATGTACTTTGCGAGGCAAGCGAAAAGAAATGTCTTAATATTTTCCCACATATAAATCAAAATTACTCGACTGGGCACTTGTGGGCACTGATCTGACATATAGCATCATAATTTCCAATATTCCAACTAGCACATATTCAATTTTCGTCTGCCGGAAATAATCGGAAGATTGTAAAAAGTGAATTTTAGGATGATCATTTTTTCACCCTTTTCACAAATTTATGGTGCTGTCATTGAATTAACCCCAATGTCTAGATATTATATCGTCGATATATTCATATTTTATCATGTGCTCAATTTTGGCGCTATTCAGTCAAATGAAAAGTGAAAAATAAGCAATATTCTATTTGATACAAAATTCGCTACTCTGTTATCCCCATGAATCTGTCGGCTTTGAAGATCAGACATCAAAGGCAGCATTGAACCTGTATATTCTTTTGTGCGTCTTTAGAAAGTGACAGCTGTTTGAATAAATTAGTTGCCAGTTGAAACTCCATCTCTCGTACCTCCTTGAGCACACCAGCTTATCATTACCAACACAATCTTTCGACTACCCAACCGTAACAAAACGTCTTGGATGCACCCCCGCTCCAAACAATGGCACCTCTTGGATTATGTCATCACTAGACAAAGAGACAGGCAAGACGTCAGAGTTACCAAAACCATGTGCGGTGCGGATTGCTGGACAGACCATCGTTTGTTGATCTCAAAGCTCAACATTAGGATTCAGCCACCCAGACGCCCACAGGGAAAGCTGGCACCAAAGCGTCTGAATGTATCAAGTCTAAAGAAAGAGGATGTCAAGCAGTCACTGATGGAGGAGATGAACAACAATCTGCAACAGCAGAGCTTTGAATCACACGATGTTGAGTCCGTCTGGACTCTCTTTCGCGATATTGTCTATACTGCATCAGATGTGCTGGGTTCCACCACTCGTAAGCACCAAGACTGGTTTGATGACAACAATGAACGCATTCAGTCTCTGCTTAATGAGAACATCGCCTCCATCGTACACACCTTAATGACCCATCTTCAACATCCAAGAAGATGCTTACTGCAACATCAGGAGAAGGGTGCAGACTGAGCTTCGTCAAATGCAGGATAACTGGCTAAGTGACAAAGCAGATGAGATCCAGTACTATGCTGATTGCAACGATATGAAAAACTTCTACAGTGCCCTCAAGGCTGTCTACGGACCCACCTCGTCTGGATCGTCCCCTCTCCTTAGTGCAGATGGTAACATTCTGATTACAGACAAGGAAACAATTCTTGAACGCTGGGCTGAACACTTCAGAAGTGTCCTCAATCGTCCATCTGCGATCAATGGGGACGCGATTGCCAGGCTGCCCCAAGTTCCAATCAAGCACTCTCTTGCCGAGGTTCCTTCTGTAGCGGAAGTGGAAAAAGCGGTAAAGCGTCTGTCTAACGTGAAAACACCCGGTGCAGACTCCATTCCCGCGGAAATCTACTCCTAAGGTGGCCCAACCATCATAAAGAAGCTCTCAGAGTTGTTTCAATCAATATGGAAACAAGAGATTATCCCACAAGATCTCGAAGATGCTTCAATCGTCCACCTGTACAAACGGAAAGGAAATCGAAAGGCATGTGACAACCACCGTGGCATCTCGTTACTCTCCATTGCTGGGAAGATTTTAGCCAGAATCTTGCTTAACCGACTAATTTCCCACTTGGAGGAAGGATTGCTACCCGAAAGTCAATGTTGATTCAGACAGGGTCGCAGCACGTCAACTCCGGGAGAAGTGTCAGGAGCAGAATGTCGGTCTCTACACGGCCTTTGTGGATCTGACTAAGGCCTTCGACACCGTCTGCCGAGAAGGACTCTGGTTGATCATGGCCAAGTTTGGCTGCCCCACAAAGTTCATCTCACTCGTCAGGCAATTCCATGATGGCATGCAATCTAGCGTGCAGGACATCGGTGGGCACTCAGAGCCCTTCCCTGTCACAAACGGTGAGAAACAAGGATGCGTCCTTTCCCCTATGTTGTTTAGTTTGATAATAATATATAATAATATAATAATAATAATACCGTTTTATTTACCCAGGGTAGCCACTTCAGTTCTGACAACTGTTCTCCCAGCGGGCCCTGCATTATGTTAATATTACCCCCAAAGCTCTCTGATGTTCTCTGCCATGCTGTTGGATGCCTTTCGTGAAGGCGACATTGGAGTAGACTTCAGATTTCGCACTGATGGGAAGCTCTTCAACCTACGGAGACTGCAGGCAAAAACCAAAGTCCAGGAAGATACAGCTCGTGACTTTCTCTTTGCGGATGATTGCGCCCTGAACGCAAGTACCCAGTCGGACATGCAGGACAGCATGGACTTATTCGACAAAGCCTGCAACGACTTCGGCTTGACGATCAGCTCAAAGAAAACCAAAGTGATGTATCAACCAGCTCCTGCCATCCCCTACACAGAGCCATCCATCAGAGTCAATGGTGAGAACCTGTCAGTGGCAGACAAGTTTATCTACCTTGGCAGTACACTGTCACGTACTGTTAGGATCGACGAGGAGGTCTCCTATAGGATTGTCAGAGCCTGGCAGACTCAGGAAGAGTGTCTGGGAGAGAAGAGGAATCACCCTGGCGACCAAACTGAAGGTGTACCGTGCAGTCGTCCTGCCCTCTCTGCTGTATGCCAGCGAAACCTGGACAGTGTATAGCCGACATGCCAGACAACTGAACTCATTCCATATGAGATGCCTCAGAAACCTACTTCATATCAAATGGCAAGACAAAGTGCCAGATACAGAAGTTCTGCAGAGAGCCCAGATGGAGAGCATCTATGCAACCCTCAAGCGCTCCAAGCTCAGATGGACAGGACACGTCCATAGAATGTCAGACGAGCGTTTGCCTAAGAGATTGCTCTACGGGGAGCTGATGGAAGGGAAGCGCTCACAGGGAGGTCAGAAGAAGCGCTTCAAAGACTCTCTGAAAGCCACACTAAAAAGATGCGCCATCAACATAGAAACCTGGGAGACAACAGCGGACAACCGTTCTACCTGGCGCACCGTGGTTAGAGCTGGTGTATCAAACTACGAGTTAAGACGTGTGGACGAGCAGAAGCAGAAACGACAGCGTAGGAAAGGCAGAGCAAACAACATCCCCCAGCTAGCTGCCCCACCGCCTGCTTTTGCCTGTCCTCACTGCACAAGATTTTTTCGGGCAAAGATCGGCTTATTTAGTCATCTTCGCACCCACAAGAACACATGACGATTGAAGTTGTGGTCGTCATTGCAAGCGAAGGACGAACATCATCAATACCAAGTTGTTTTTTGTGTGTTTGTTTGTTGTTTTTTTTTTACTTCATTTGTGTTCACACTTGGTGCAAATGATACTTGGGTAATACCAAGTATGTGTTGATAATGATGATGATGAGGTCAATGGTCATCTACTGGTCAAAAGGCCAAATGATATGAAGTCATCTGTTAAGAAAATGTTAAAGTTTTTCGTTTTTTGTTTAACTTGCTATCATTTCTTTATTTCCGCATCATTTGTATTCATACTTCGAACAAATGATACTTGGGTAATATCAAATATGTGTTGATAAAGGATGATGAGGTCAAAGGTCATATAGGGGTCAAAGGTCAACTCAAAGGTCAACTTTTTCTTAAACTTTTTGTTTTCTTTATTTCTCTATCAATTGTTTTGATTCATGGTATGTTAGTCAAAATAGTCCCCCGAGTTGAAAGTCTTTTCAAGTCATTTTCTCTTGAAACCTTCATAAGTGATTATTTTCTCTTCCGAAGCTATTTGTTCTGTCCCATCAGAGTTGACTGAGGCAAGGTTGACTGTATCTCACATGAATATTATATATCTTTTCACATTTTTATATCAGCATATCATTTTCACTCATAATGCACTGATTGCATTATGGGTGAAAATGATATTGCTTTGATTCATGGGTAATACCACATGTGTATTGATGAAGATGATGAGATTAAAGGTCATATAGGTGTCAAAAGGTCAACGTAAAGGTCGACTTTTCTTATACATGTCTTTTTTTTTTTTTTGCATACATTTTGTTTAAAGGGATGCAGTAACATGGAATGATATCAAATCACATTTTTTCGATTTAGCTTATTTTGCCAACATAATTATAAACACTTAGGTCAGTCTGGTATCTCTTCAAAATATTGCAAGCTAATTGCTTGCTTTACCTTCGAGATATCAATGATTTCATACTCAAATTTTATAAACCAACACCGGATGGTTTATAAAACCATGTGCTTTTCCATACACCCATTGCCTGTTGTATAGTCCCCCGTCCATAGCGGCCTGGTGAGCTATCAGAAGAGGGTATTGGTGTTCGGCTGTATGCTTGGCATTGTTTGTTACACTGTTTTAAGGTAGTAAATGACTTCCATTTGATCTGAAACTTTCAGTAGTTTGTTTTTACTGTTGGAACAATATAACTTTATTAATCTTGATATAATTGCTCTTGTTTTTGAAAGTTACTAAATCCCTTTAAACTTTGAACAAATGTTCATTAGATATTGTCACATATATGATACCTACAAAGGTTATATCAAAGGCCATCTTGGGGGTCAAAAAGTCATATTGCGTGTTTTATTAATAGCGAAATCAGGCGAGACTCGTGGTTCGCGAACCACCTTGTTTACATATTATTTCTCATTCTACGGCCCTCCCCACCCCCCCCCCTCTCTGTCTTCTTTCCATATAATCT
>CALNVZ010002871.1:51102-100380 GCA_940671915.1 Paracentrotus lividus
TGTTTTGCAAAAAAACAAAAACAAATTCAGAATCATGCTAATATTGCATTTTGGTGATTTTTTTCGTCCATAAGATTCCTGAATAATAACTCTCTACTGATATGGTTTTGGGGTTATCCTTTTATTTCTTCAGAAATGAGCCAAATAGAAGTTAACAATTTTGCCTATAACCCCCCCCCCCCCTCTTAAACAAGAGTTAAATAATTTTTTTACATAAAGGCAAGACAATCAGAGAAATCCTCACAAAAAAGTGAGATTGAAAAATCAGGCTAGTGATTAAAAAAAAAAAAAAAATCAGCTGATCTCGTATGCCAAATGGCAAAGAGTTCAAAAAGCTGTCGGATGTCATGGCAAGAATACCCTGTCATTTTTTTTTTCAGATGATTATTGTAACCAATTTTCACTTTCATTTGTTTAGCCCTTGACTATGGGAAACCATGTCTTCTTGTATTAAAGTTTAATTAAGAAAAATATAGGAATGAAAGTAATTCAAATTTTCCACATTGCCCAACTATTGTTAATATATGCATCGCTGCCTGCTGCACTTCTTACATAATTATATGTGTTAACTTTATTGATTAATCATAAATATCATAAGTATGAATTCCACAAACTGCTTTATTCTTTAAAACAAATAATTACTTTTAGGGTTGACTATTCGTATATTGCAAAGTATTCATTAGTCAAATTCAGTGGTCTCCATTATAACATCATTACGGCTAGTACAAATGGGAAGGAAAAAACGATGTAAATAGAACAATGATCTATACGATATCTAAACTGAAACCACCATTTGTGCCTTTTCTTGTTTGGCGTTCTTCCGAAGTCTTTTATTTTGGTGATTCTCACATTGCATTGTGTTTTATTATAATGTCTAAATTAATTGCTACACCGCAGATTTATTAATGTTCGATTATGCTGTTTTTGCTTACTAAAAACTGATATTGATTGATTAATTATTGCTCTTGTAAAAATACACGATTATTGATATTAAAAATATTATAAAAATAAATGTAAAAGCAAAATATTCTTTCCTGATTGTGGATTCCGTTGTGTCAATTGGTATTAAAATATAGTTTTTATCTAAACAGGAAAGAAGAAGAAGGGAAAATCCCTTAAGGCACGGCCCGTTCTCGGTTCTTCAACAATGCGGCAAAAACGGAGTAAAAATGAATCGGCCGTTATATTGCAATGAGAATGGTCATAACAAACACGGCTGTGCCGTACATAGCCCGGGGGGGGGGGGGGGGGGGGGAACGGCCACTGGGTACGGTTTTTATGGGATCGCTCTGGAGCGATTTGAGACGGTTTGCCCGTTACCGCGTCACCGGACCGGACTCGGTGTGACGAGCCTTACACTCTCAAGGCCCGAATTCACAAAGGAAGTTTAGGTTTGGTAATGAAAAGAAAAGTTATAAGATAGATTAAGGACAGAGAAACGTTGATAGGGAGTAATCAGAAGAAGAAAAGGCGAGGTGTGTGAGAAATGGAAGTGGTATTGAAGGAGACGAAGAGAGAGAGAGAAGAGAAAGAAGGAGAGTTGAGGGAGAGAGAGAGAGTGGGCGGGGGGGGGGGGGAGCGAAGAGATAAGAAAGGGAATAAATGTGAATGTGATTTTCACAGTTAAATCAATATGCGGCGGATGATGAAAATGAAGCTATACAGTCTCTGTCAATAAAATGGTAAAAAATTGGAGCCTTTTTTCTTTTTTAATATAATATATTTTTAGTATAAAGATTAATCACAAACCTGTAGATTTTGTATTTCCATAAAGCAGGGCAATCAAAATTTTCTTCTGCAAACTTTTCATCCATTTAGTGCTGTAGGTTGGGATTGATATTTTTCTGCAATTAAAAAATCCATTTTTGCACGCCTTGCCCAATAATATCTCACAATTGTTTCAGGTCTCGAACACAAACAAAATGATTTTAGCAATTTCGATTATATCTAGTCGCGTCGTCCAAATTTTTAGCATAATTTGTAGCAAAAAGCAAATTATACGAATAAAGTTGTGATCGAATAAAAAAAAAACTATGATCTTTGATTTGATACACATACAAATAACATGAGGACGATTTATTTTCTCCCCGGTGTACTAAAAAAAAAAAAACATTCAGTCTGTTATAATTTACCAGTTAAAAAGTTTTAAAGGAAAATGTCGGGAGAGGGGCGCTCTTTGCGCTGAGTCTTTGCTCAGATGATGGCCTGTTTGACAGGGCCCATTTTCATAAAATCTTCGTAGGTCAAGTATTCACCCAACTTCGTCCTGTCCCTATGTAATTATTTGACAACTAGCTTTAGTGTTTTATGAATATGGACCAGATTATTTGGCTAGAAGTGGTCAGAATGAGCAGAAGAGCAGGGTGATGATCCACCTGAGGAATTTTAACATTTACTTTGATTATTAATCATAGTCTTCAAATCTGTTAAAGTGTTTGGCAACAAATTCATCATTGTTTCTTACATGAATTCTATAATAAATTCTGTTTCAACACTGTCCCCACGATAGTCACGGCACTTACATTCGTCACTTTCGCCTACCACATTCTATGGGTTATTCCGGTTAAGATATTAGATGCAGTACGTAAGAAGACACAAGATGCGGGCATAATTTTCCAACGAAAATATTGTTATAACAATAACAACACAATTTTCGGAGCTACTTCCCCTTTCTGAAATGTGACAGTCAGACATTCGAATTTATGCGGCAAGAGCTTTTTCCGCATTGAACTTAATTGCTTTTTCGCTACATAAAAGACCGCTGTTGGACGTCACTTGGTAATCATAAAGGGCCTGTCCCACAGGCGGCGATCGTTGTGGCACAACCTGACATTCATAATCGTATAAGGGTTAATCTTTAAAAAGGCGATTACATAACCATACAATACGACTCTATCTAGCTAGGCTACCAACAACAACTTGCCTACCACACTCACCTAACAGCAAGATCGCCAGTGTCGCAGCTACGATCGCCTTCCAGGGGAAAGCCCTTAATTGTTCTCTGCCGAAAATAAATTGATTAACAAAATTAATGATTAAAAAAGGTTCTTCTACTTCATCCTCTTCAGCAGTATCTGCCTGATTCAACTTCTTTCACTGTTGTATATAGGTTCATGCAGATAATTTTGTGTGTGGGCGGGACAGAGGACGTCCGTTGATAACAGCATCTATATTTTTTCCAATCACACCTGCTGATGAGATTTTCAAATGTATCACACATTCAACCATTATTTTGGCTGCTGTTACTTTTATGCACGACGGGAGAGCCTATATACATTGCATGGAAGGAGAGTCGACATATGCTTTAATTTCAGTTTCCCTTGTACAGCGCTCAAGTTACTCTGAGATTTGATCAGAGTTCCGTTTACGATTCAGCCAAATCCATATCAATGCCATTGCCTGAAATCAAAGAACTTATGTTCATATACACAGAAAGCGACAATTGTTTAATCGAAATTGCGATCGTTTCATGTCTTGAAATCTGATGATGGTGGATATATTCTTAACTTACTACAACCGTTGCCGAATTTATGCAAGGGGACTCAAGAATTGTTTAAGAGTTGATTATCTCCCGGGAAAGGCATCTTGTCATTGGAACGAAAAGAACATTGCCGATGATTGGGATCGCTGTTATGTATAGCAACGAAAGGGAAGCACTCCAGGAAAAATAATTGTTATCCAAAAATGGAATAATCGCTGACCACCAAAAAAATTGGATAAACCTAGGCAAATTGGTAACTTTCTACAACAAACATCTGGGTGGAGGTATTCTCAAGCTGCATTTGCTGTCGTCCTCTCAACAAAAAGAAATTACAGAATGAATGCAGCAGAGACTTTGTTCTGGATACTGAAAACAACACAGACCTTTTGTTGGCTCATTTTCAAGAACAAATTATACAGAAAGCTCTAAAAAGGAAATACCTTCTATCCTCCCAGTAAATCAACCATCGAGAAACCCACCTGACGAAGTTAAAGCACATAAATCACCGTTTGGTTCTGGCTTGTCTATTCAGCTTGTGTTGGTAATCATTGTACAATGTGTAGTAGTCAAATGCAATCTAGAAGATGCGGCAACTCATACATCAGGGAATCCAATACCCAAATCATAGCGATGAAAACATGGTAAAGCCACCGCACTCTTATATTCGGTCTACGCAGCGCTGATTGTATATTAAAAACGGTCATACATTAATGTGGATACTTAGAAATAAAAATCATACTGTGCAGAGTTAAGTATACATGGAAGAATCTTATATGTTCAAATCAGTGAATTCAATAGTCTAATAGAAATAAGGTTTCTTGGCCTGATGAATCTCGTTAGTGGACCAACGTCAGTTTTGGTTTTAATCTTTTCGTGGATCTTCAGTTACGCACTATTTGCGTCAACTACTTGGACACATCCATAAGGCTTGACAAAGGTAAAACTTTCGCCAACCTTTTTCGCCTTTAGTAAGGCGTTTGACATGTTAACCACAGCATTGTGAAAAAAAAAAAACACCAAGTTGATGACCTGGGTGTTCACCGTTGCTATTCATCCCTTACTATTGTAGGCTTCCTTCACATACAGCAGAACAAAAAAACAGTCCGCTTTACCATGGGAATTCTGTATGAAGATATCGTTACTGTGTGGCGTGCTGAAGTACTCAACTAGGGCCGATATTGTTCCTAAGTTTCTCGTAACGACGCTTCTACTGACTTTCATATGGAAATATGTGGATGATCTGACACATTGTGGAGGTGTCTGAAGAAAGCCGCACCCCTCCCAGCAGCAGCTACAGTCGCACATAGACTCGACTCATTTGGTTTATGGTGCCATAGCAACGACTCGACGTTGTCCCGAATGCTGTGCCAATGTGATTGTGTAATGTGATGTGCAATATGAAACTGGTATCTGTATTCATGGTATGCCAAATTAATTTATTTTATTATGTGTTGTTTATAACATGTACTCGATACCTTATGATGTTCTACAAGTATCATTCTCAATGTTTGCAATATTAACAGTTTCTTCTTCAGCTTTATACACTATTAAATTACTTGCAATGTCAATTGTCAGGATCATTCGAATTGTTATCATTATCCATATGTGCAAATTTGACCAATTCTTGCATGTACACTGTCGTTCATAAAGGTGGAATATTTTGTTTTGGTCAAGCGACATTATGTGCTCCGTATTAATTTCTTGAATGTGTTTGTCACCGCTTTCACTTTCTGGGATCTGGGTATATTTTGGACGTTCCTCAACCCTTCCCGGGATTTTTCTTTCAAAAAAGTTTGTCACCCCCAGAAGATGGCCATTTTTTTCATTTTTTCTTATTTTGGGGCACTTTTTTTGTTTCACGCGACCCACCATGGCCCCTCAGTTCCTACCCAAGGAAGACACGTCTGAGGTGGAGATTTGTGATGTTCATTAATTAATCTAATTTATGGTTACAGACTCGACTCTTTGTCTAGCGGGAGGGGTCAAAATTTAATTTTGATGTTGGAAGCTTTAAAAACATTCAATTTTATTCATTTTTACACCCATGGAAATTTCTATCTTCCCTAAATTGTATTGTTAAAAATATCATCAAAACATAAAATAAAAATAAAATATTATCAATAATGACGATTTTACCAGCCTTGACATCAAGGCTAAACAAAATTAAGGGGAATATGGATGATATTTAAAGGTTAAAGGTTGGTTTTTCATTCTTTTGTTTTCAGCATAAAGATCGAATAAAATATTCCGAATTCACCAATCTCGTTTTTACTTCAACCCTCCTAGAAAGAGACCTTAGCCTGTCCTCAGAAATATAGATTTACTTAAAAACAAATATAAAACAGATACACCCAGTCGCGTTTAATGGGGTGAGACTGAGGGGGGCTGATCGGCCGGAGAAAACAAAAAGGGGCCTCAAAATGAGAAAAAATGACAAAAATGTGCATCACGGGGTTGACAAAAAATAATTTTGGAAAAAAGTTCACGTGAAGGTTTGGGAGAATGCTCCAAGATATAGCCAGGATGCCCAAAAAGTAAAGCAGGACAAACATATTAGAAATTAAAGTCAGAGCAAAATATGTCGCCTATAGCGGCAAAAAAAATTCCACCTTTATGACGGACAGTTACATTAAAGGTATGTAGGCTTACCTCATGAATACTGGTTTAAGCAATAGGACTGTATTTTCTTACATTCCTTACATTTACTTTATTGTCATGTTTACTCATTATTCTATATTTTATTACCATTTTATTCATAGCGATAATCTGGTTGCATAGGTCGATAACTGTTAATTTTATTTTGATTCTACTTATAGACGGGAGCAAAAATCCCATAGTGCCTTATTTAAGGAGTTACGTTCAAGCCCACACCACATAAAAAGTTTCCACAATAGGGGGTAGTGTGGACCCCTAGATCATGCCAGGTAGTTAGAGTGCTCAAATTTTGTGGTATCACTTTTTTTTTCTACAGGCCCCTTTTGAAAAAAGGCCGCCCCCTTTTACAAAAAATAGAGTTTTTCAGAAAAAAATAGAAATAATCTCTAACTTAATGCAGTTGGCGTCTCTACGAAAAGAGAATTAAATTTACCTTATATAACAATGCTTTAATTTGAATTAAAATTTAAACTAACAAAGTTCTGTTTTGTAGTTAAAAACATCATTTTTCATATATTTTTTCAAAAATGAAATTTTTACATATTTTTTAATTTAATGTATTAAAATTTCTAAAAAGAGACTGAGAATGTTGACTTTTCTGAAAATATGACCCATTGGTGTGTCCTGAGGATCTGTTAAAAAGATTGTGAGTAAAATCTTTTTTCGTAAAAAAGCATTATGTGTAAGGTGGGTTTTCTCTCTCTCTCTTCTTTTTTTTCTCATTTCACCCCCCTTCATTGTTCACTTTTTTATCCTCTTTTCGGATGCCCCCTGTGCGCCTAACCGGGAACCAGGGAAGAATTGTGAGGCGTATAATGCAGGATGTATTCATAATCGGAACTCCATAGAGCAATGAAAGTACAGGAAGGGCCCGGGAGAAGAAAATTATGTAATTCACCCATGTCAGTTACCACGAAATTATATTTCCATGTGCCTCATTCATGTAGACACTATTCTTTCAGCATACGTTGACCGTTTACCGGCTGATGTCCTTGCAAAATCAGTCGATTTCTTTTAATTATTTTATTTTATTAAGTCATAAAATGGACTGGAAGAATCCGGTTTGTTCCGCAGGGGAGATGCAGAGACTTGAGCCAATTTTACATTTTTGTGCAATTTGAATGACTCACTTACTTCGGCTGCTATCTGCTGGTCGTCCTTCCACCACTTGCCTCACCTCTACTATCCTTTCTTCACCAGACATCTTCGCCGCCGCCGTGACTTGAACGACCTCGGCAGATGTTGAAGGATTCCTTTCCGAAGTTAATATCCGCATCCTGACACTCTCTTAATCTTTGCCTCAGCGAGGGTTGACTTCCCGCGACATTTGAACGGAATCAGTTCATCAGTGCTATTCCCAGACAAAATCTGTTACCAGCTACAACTCCAGTCAATCTTTTAGCGCGTATGGAAGGTTTCTTTGGCTGATGAATCTTGTTAAGTGGACCAACCGTCGTTTGGTAATCTTTGGATCTTCGTACGCACTATTTGGTCAGCTTATTTGACACCATCCACCAAGGGCCTTGACAAAGGTGAACTTTTACCAACCTTTGCGCAGTCGACTTTAGAAAGAGCGTTTCGACCAAGTTAACCAAACAACATCTGTGATAAACAAGTGATCGACACTGGGTGTTGGACACGTATGTTATCATTCCTACAAGTCTGTAGCTTCCTTCACAGAGAAACACAAACAGTTCCGCTACCATGGAAAATTCTTCACATGAACGATACCGTTATGTGGCGTTGCCCCAAGGTACTACAACTGAGGCCGGATTGTTCCTAGTTCTCGTGAGCGAACGTTACTGCTGATTTCATATTGGTTGAAATATCAGTGGATGATATTGTGAGTTTGAAGAAAGCGCACCCTCCAGCAGCAGGTTACAGTCGCACATAGACTCATTTGGTATTGGTGACTCTCATCTATTTTATTTGGGAGCTCAGCTATGTCATAATGGATTATTATCGTTATTTCCAAACAATAATATTATGCAATAATATTTCATAACGATCATGTTTTGCTACTGCGGTCAGGAGAACATGTAAGACTGCCTACTTTCAACACATTTTAACTATGTCTGTATTATAATACTTTTTTTTTTTTCATTTTTATATTAGTTTGATATCATTGTTATTTTATTTGTCGAATTTTTGTATTTTCTGGACCCCATGGAAGATCAATATTGTTATGTTGACAGCTGAATGGGTCATCAAGCCATTCGTGCCTCTTTGAAATTGTTTACTATTTTGTTTGTATGATAACTGTATTTTTTATTGTTGACAAAGCTGAATGTGTTATCAAGCCATTCGTGCTTCTTTTAGATTGTTAATTATATGTTTATATGATAACTTTATTTTATTATTGTTGCGATTTGGAAAATAAAATACATTACAATACAATAAGTTCAATTTGAGAAGGACTTGTGATATATAAATTACAATAACTTTTCCATCATAATCAAGTACAAACAGCCAAAATCAAATTTTTTTTCTACTTATTTGATGAATACGCCTACTGTCTCATCAGCCTAATCGTATTTTTATGAAGAAAAAAAAAGACCCCCCCCCCCTTGTGTTTCCTAAGTCCATAAAACCCCAATATAGTTCCAAATAATAGGGTAGATGTAGGGAATACCGGCCACTTAAGCTCCTTTGCTTAATTAGCACATGAAAACAATAAAATCACAAAAGAAAAAGATTCTCATTGCTTAGCTATATCATTCAACTTTATTTCCCCCAAAAATTGAGGTAATCAAATATTTGTTAAGGCAGTTATATGCAAATAATGACGTCATCGTAAATTGTCCGGCATTCCCTACAGTGTAGGAAATACCGGACAGTATGTTTTTACCCTTTTTTTTGTATAAAGATCTGTCTGGAAGCACTGATTTGAATGTAATAAACCATCAACTTAACATGTTTGTATTGATTTTTTATAACATTATTCATTTTTAGAAGATATGCATTTTACTACAAAATTTCAAAACACTCAGAATAACTTTATATCTCATGTAGATCATGACATATCACAATAATAATAAAGAGAAATAAACATTTCAAAATTGTCAAACAATTTAATAAATAAACATAATACATTATATATGCAACTTACTATTTGATCTACATGCTTAGCAACTCAACCCGGAAGTAAAACAAACAACCGTATGTGGTGTCCGGTATTCCCTACACAAAAAAATGACCGACTAGCAGTTTTCAACACACTGCCAATACACAGGCTTTGTACAGTGCAAACACTCCATACACGTTTGGCCCACCCTCCACACATGTACATAATGCATGAAATAGAGGTCATGCCCAATTCTATTTTATACCATCACATATCTCTAAAAGTCAATTTTACTATTCAGGCCATTTTCAGGCTGCAAATTTCACCTTGACAAGATTGTGGTAGTTTTCTCGGAGATTTCTCACTTGTTGTTGTCGAATACAGCATTCAACCTTCCAGACAGACCACCTGACCAATAGATGCCGGTATTTCAACTCAGTTGATCTTATGTTGGCAGCTAGGCTGGACATGTGGTGACCGTCCGATATTCCCTACTGTCCGGATTCCCTACATCTACCCATATAAATCTCTCTATAAATTATAGCATTTTTCTTGTCCCGTCAGAAGAAAACAGAGTTAAGGCCGTATAATTTAGAAAATACTCTTTATCAACGTTTCCGTGGTCTATAAAGCCCTATACACCTCACTTATAAAAAAAATATAAACTTATGTAAGTTAAGAAATACACTCTAACCAATCAGAAATCTGGTATTAATGACGTCATAAACATTTAAAAAATTTTGGCCTATATTTGAAGTGAAGATAAATAAAAAAATTAAGATTTTCATCATAATTTGCATCAGGCTTAGGAATATTTAAATATTAATATGAAGGTGCAGTTCGACCATAAATAAGTAACCATCGAGTCCCACAAATGAATAGGCCGCAGACGACTCGATCGGTGCATAGATAGGGTGCTTTAGTTATGTCGATTCCCTTAAAAGCAAGCATACTATCTTGCTCAAAAGTTTAGCACTAATGTATGCACTTTACATAATTATGCTCACAAAGGTACGCACTTTGATTTGATTTGATTTGATTTATATCGTCGAGTGAACATTTATGATAGAAAAGAAAGAAATACCGACAAGGATAGCCTATGATATATATAGTTATATAGTTATGCTCAGTAATGTATGCACTTTACATAATTATGCTCACTAAAATGTATGCAGTTTACATGTATGCAGTTTACATAATATACTACGAGAACTTTGTGAGAAATAAAAATTGAAATGGAATCGAATGCTAACATAACATTTACGGTTTTTACACAGATTGTTACACTCCTATATTTGGATCTTTTCTGAAGAAATGAAAAGAAATAGCCTTCCAAAACCATATATCAGTAGTGAGGTTATATATCAAGGAATCTTATGGACGAAAAAAAAAAAAAAAAAAAAAAAAAAAAAAACAATGCCTAATTAGCATAATTTATGCAAATTAAGCCCTTTTCGCCCCAAACAAGATTTACTGAATACCTTTACACACAAAATAACTCCATTTTTTGCACAGATGTTCTCTAAACATAATTTATTATGTCTGCGGAATGAATGGATTGGAAAAATATATATATATATTTATTGTTTTTTAGCTAATTACATATTCATGACATTATTACCTGAAAACTAAAACTTTA
Organism: Paracentrotus lividus; assembly: GCA_940671915.1. Classification (NCBI taxonomy): domain Eukaryota; kingdom Metazoa; phylum Echinodermata; class Echinoidea; order Camarodonta; family Echinidae; genus Paracentrotus; species Paracentrotus lividus. The sequence goes on from CALNVZ010002871.1 coordinate 61,942, forward strand.
TTTTAAAATTCCATCCAGTCATTCCCAGAGACACATTTCAAAAATAAACATGCACAGTTTAAACAGCAACAGAAATCAATTCTTGAGTTTTTTTGTTTTGCAAAAAAAAACAAAAACAAATTTGCATGAATCATGCTAATATTGCATTTTGTGGTGATTTTTTTTTCGTCCATAAGATTCCTTGATATATAACCTCTCTACTGATATGGTTTTGGAGGGTTATCTCTTTTATATTCTTCAGAAATGAGCCAAATAGAGGGTATGTAACAATTTGCCTATAACCCCCCCCCCCCCTCCCTTAAACAAGAGTAAATAATTTTTATTACATAAAGGCAGACAATCAGAGAAATCCTCACAAAAAAAGTTTGAGAAAAATCAGGCTAGTGATTAAAAAAAAAAAAAAATCAGCTGATCTCTATGCCAAATTGGCAAAGAGTTCAAAAAGCTGTCGGATGTCATGGCAAGAATACCTGTCATTTTTTTTTTCAGATGATTATTGTAACCAAATTTTCACTTCATTTGTTAGCCCCTTGACTATGGGAACCAGGTACTTCTTGTATTAAAGTTTAATTAAGAAAATATAGGAATGAAATAATTCAAATTTTCCACATTGCCCAATATTGATAATATATTGCATCGCTGCTGCTGCACTTCTTACATAATTATATGTGTTAACTTTATTGATATATCATAAATATCATAAGTATGAATTCCACAAACTGCTTTTATTTGCTTTAAACAAATAACTTACTTTTAGGGTTGACTATTCGTATATGCAAGTATTCATTAGTCAAATTCAGTGGTCTCTCATTATAACATCCATTACGGCTAAGTAAAATGGGAAGGAAAAACGATTGTAAATAGAAATGATCTATACGATATCCAAACTGAAACCACCATTTGTGCCTTTTCTTTGTGCGTTCTTCCGAAGTCTTTTATTTTGGTGATTGTCACATTGCATTGTGTTTATTATAATGTCTAAATCTAATTGCTACACCGCGATTTATATAATGTTCGATTATTGCTGTTTTTGCATACTAAACTGATATTGATTGATTAATTATTGCTCTTGTAAAAATACACGATTATTGATATTATAAAATATTTATAAAAATAAATGTAAAAGCAAAATATTCTTTCCTGCATTGTGGATTCCGTTGTGTCAATTGGTATTAAAATATAGTTTATCTAAACAGGAAAGAAGAAGAAGGAAAATCCCTTAAGGCACGGGCCCGTTCCGGTTCAACAATGGGCAAAAACGGTAAAAATGAATCGGCCGTGTACTATTGCAATGAGAATGGTCATAACAAACACGGGCTGTGCCGTACTAGCCGGAACGGCCACTGGTACGGTTTTTATGGGATCGCTCTTGGAGCGATTTGAGACGGTTTGCCGTACCGGTCACCGGACCGGACTCGGTGTGACGAGGCCTTTACACTCTCAAGGCCCGAATTCACAAAGGAAGTTTAGGTTTGGTAATGAAAAAGAAAAGTATAAGGATAGATTAAGACAGAGAAGACGTTGATAGGGAGTAATCAGAAGAAGAAAAAGGCGAGGTGTGTGAGAAATGGAAGTGGTATTGAAGGAGAGAGAGAGAGAGAGAGAAGAGAAAGAAGGAGAGTGAGGGAGAGAGAGAGAGGGGCGGGGGGGGGGGGGAGCGAAGAGATAAGAAAGGGGAATAAATGTGAATGTGATTTTTCACAGTTAAATCATATTCAGCTGGATGATGAAATGAGCTATACAGTCTCTGTCAAATAAAATGGTAAAAATGGGAAGCCTTTTTTCTTCTTTTTTTTTTAGTATAATATATTTTTAGTATAAAGATTAATCACAACCTGGTATTATTTGGTATTTCCATAAAGCAGGGCAATCAAATTTTCTTCTGCAAACTTTCATCCCATTTAGTGCTGTAGGTTGGGGATATGACTATTTTTCTGCAATTAAGAAAAATCCATTTTTGCACGCCTTCCCAATAATATCTCACAATTGTTCAGGTCTCGAACACAATAACAAAATGATTTAGCAATTTCGATTATATCTAGTCGTCGTCCAAATTTTAGCATAACTTTTGTTTAGCAAAAGCAAATTATACGAATTAAAGTGTATCAAGAATAAAAAAAAAACTATGATCTTTGATTTGATACTACATACAAATAACATTTGAGACGATTTATTTTCTCCCCGGTTGTACTAAAAAAAAAAAAAAAACATTCAGTCTGTATAATTTACCAGTAAAAGTTTAAGAAAATGTGGGAGAGGGCGCTCTTTGCCGCTGAGTCTATGCTCAGATTGATGGCTCTGTTTGACAGGGCCCATTTTCATAAAATCTTCGTAGGTCAAGTTATCACCCAACTGCGTCCTGTCCCCTATGTAATTAGTTGACAACTAGCTTTAGTGGTTTTATGAATATGGACCCAGATTTATTTGGCTAGAAGTGGTCAAATCGAGCAGAAGAGGCAGGGTGAGATTCCACCTGAGAATTTTAACATTTACTTTATTATTATCATATCTTCAAATCTGTTAAAGTGTTTGGCAACAAATTCATCATTGTTCTACATGAAATTCTATAATAATCGGTTTCAACAACTTGTCCCCACGATATGTCACGGTCACTTTACATTCGTCCACTTTCGCCTACTACATTCATGTGTTATTCGACGTTAAGATAATAGTATGCAAGTAGTAAGAAGACACAATGCATGCCGTTCATAATTTTCCAACGAAAATATTGTTATAACAATAACAACACAATTTTCGGAGCTACCTTCCCCTTTCTGAAATGGTGACAGTCAGACATTCGAATTTATGCGGCAAGAGCTTTTTCCGCATGAACTTAATTGCTTTCGCTACATAAAAGACCGCTGTTGGACGTCACTTTGGTTAATCATTAAAGGGCCTGTCCCACAGGCGGCGATCGTTGTGGCGACAACCTGACAATTTCATAATTATAAGGAGTTAATCTTTAAAAAGGCGATTATATACCTACAATACGACTCTATCTAAGCTAGGCTACAACAACAACTTGCTACCACACTCACAACAGCAAGATCGCCAGTTGTCGCAGCAACGATCGCCTCCAGTGGGAAAGCCCCTTAATTGTTCTCTGCCGAAAATAAATGATTAACAAAATTAAATGATTAAAAAAAGGTTCTTCTACTTCATCCTCTTCAGAGTGGATCTGCCTATTCACTTACTTTCACTGTTGTATATAGGTTCATGCAGATAATTGTGTGTGTGGGCGGGACATGAGGACGTCCGTGATAACAGCATCTATATTTTCCACATCACACCTGCTGATGAGATATTTCAAAATGTATCACACATTCAACATTATTTTGGCTGCTTTACTTTTATGCACGACGGGAGGAGCTATAATACATGTCATGGAAGGAGAGTCGACATATCTTAATTTCAGTTTCCCTTGTGACAGCGCTCAAGTTACTCTGAGATTTGGCATCAGAGTTCCGTTTTACGATTCAGCCAATCCAATATCAATGCCATTGCCTGAAAATCAAGAACTTATGGTTCATAATGACACAGAAAGCGACAATTGTTTAATCGAATTGCGATTCGTTCATGTCTTGAAATCTGATGATGGTGGATATATTCTTACTTACTACAACCGTGACCGAATTTATCAAGGGGACTCAAGAATTGTTTTAAGAGTTGATTATCTCCCGGGAAAGGCATCTTGTCATTGGAACGAAAAGAACATTGCCGATGATTGGGGATCGCTGTTATGTATAGCAACGAAAGGGAGCACTCCAGGAAAAATAATTTGTTATCAAAATGGAATAATGCTACCACCAATGGATAAACCTAGGCAAATTGGTAACTTTCTACAACAAAACATCTGGGTGAGGTATTCTCAAGCTGCATTTTGCTGCTCGTCCTCTCAACAAAAGAAATTACAGAATGAATGCAGCAGAGACTTTGTCTGGAATGAAAACAACACAGACCTTTTTGTGGCTCATTTTCAAGAAACAATTATCACAGAAAGCTCTATAAAAGGAAATACTTCTATCCTCCCAGTAAATCAAACCATCGAGAACCCACCTGACGAAGTTAAAGCACATAAATCACCGTTTTGGGTTTCCTGGCTTGTCTATTCAGCTTTTGTGTTGGTAATCATTGTACAATGTGTAGTAGTTCAAATGCAATCTAGAAAGATGCGGCAACTCTACATCAGGAATCCAATACCAAATCATAGCGATGAAAACATGTAAAGGCCACCGCACATCTTATGATTGGTCTACGACCTGATTGTATAATAAAACGTCATACCATTAATGTGGATACTTAGAAATAGAAAATCATACTGTGCAGAGTTAAGTATACATGGAAGGAATACTTATATGTTCAAATCAGTGAATTCAATATCTAATCGTAATAAGGTTTCTTGGCTGATTGAATCTTGTTAGTGGACCAACGTCAGTTTGGTAATCTTCGTGGATCTTCAGTTACGCACTATTTGGTCAACTTACTTGACACCATCCATTAAGGGCTTGACAAAGGTAAAACTTTCGCCAACCTTTTCGCCTTTAGTAAGGCGTTTGACCATGTTAACCACAGCATTGTAAAAAAAAAAAACCAAGTTGATCGACCTGGGTGTTCACCGTGCTATCATCCCTACTATTCGTAGCTTCCTTCACATACAGCAGAACAAAAAACAGTCCGCTACCATGGGAAATTCTCGTATGAAGATATCGTTACTTGTGGCGTGCCTTAAGGTACTCAACTAGGGCCGATATTGTTCCTAGTTCTCGTAAACGACGCTTCTACTGACTTTCATATGGAAATATGTGGATGATCTGACAATTGTGGAGGTTCTGAAGAAAGCGCACCCCTCCCAGCAGCAGCTACAGTCGCACATAGACTCGATCATTTGGTTTATTGGTGCCATAGCAACGACGCGACGTTGTCCCGAATGCTGTGCAATGTGATGTGTAATGTGATGTGCAATATGAAACTGGTATCTGTATTCATGTATGCAAATTAATTTATTTTTATTTGTGTTGTTTATACATTGTACCTCGTACCTTATGATGTTCTACAAGTATTCATTCTCAATGTTTGCAATATTAACAGTTCTTTCTCAGTTTATACACTTATTAAATTACTTGCAATGTCAATTGTCAGGAAATTCATTTCGAATTGTTATCATTATCCATATGTGCAAATTTGACCAATTCTTGCATGTACACTGTTCGTCATAAAGGTGGAATATTTTGTTCTGGCTCAAGCGACATTATGTTGCTCCGTTATTAATTTCTTGAATGTGTTTGTCACCGCTTTCACTTTCTGGGATCCTGGGTATATTTTGGACGTTCCCTCAACCCTTCCCGGGGATTTTTCTTCAAAAAAGTTTGTCACCCCCAGAAGATGGCCATTTTTGTCATTTTTTCTTATTTTTGGGGCACTTTTTTGTTCACGCGACCCACCATGGCCCCCTCAGTCCTACCCAAGGAAACACGTCTGAGGTGGAGATTTGTGATTGTTCATTAAATTAAATCTAGATTTATGGTTACAGACTCGACTCTTTTGTCTAGGGGAGGGGTCAAAATTTATTTTGATTGGAGTTAAACATTCATTTTATTCATTTTTACACCATGGAAATTTCTATCTTCCCTAAATTGTATTGTAAAATATCAATCAAACATAAATAAAAATAAAATATTATCAATAATGACTATTTACAGCCTTGACATCAAGGCTAAACAAAATTTAAGGGGAATATGATGATATTTAAAGGTTAAAGGTGGTTTTTCATTTCTTTTGTTTTCAGCATAAAGATGGAATAAAATATTCCGAATTTTCACCAATCTCGTTTTTTACTTCAACCCCTCCCCTAGAAAAGAGACCTTAGCCTGTCCTCAGAAATATAGATTTAACTTAAAGAACAATATAAAACAATACACCCCAGTCGCGTTTAATGGGGGTAGGACTGAGGGGGGCTTGATCGGCCGGGAAAACAAAAAGGGGCCCCAAAATGAGAAAAAATGACAAAAATGGGCATCACGGGGGTTGACAAAAAAATTTTGGAAAAAGGTTCACGTGAAGGGTTGGGAGAATGTCCAAGATATAGCCAGAGTCCCAAAAAGTAAAAGCAGGGACAAACATATTTAAGAAATTAAAGTCAGAGCAAAATCATGTCGCTATAGCGGCAAAAAAATATTCCACCTTTATGACGGACAGTGTACATGTAAAGGTATGTGGCTTACTTCATGAATACTTTTTAAGCAATAGTGACTGTATTTTCTTACATTCCTTACATTTACTTTATTGTCATGTTTACTCATATTCTATATTTTATTACCAATTGTATTCATAGGATAATCTGGTTGTCATAGGCTCGATACTGTTAATTTTATTTTGTCTACTTATAGACCGGGAGCAAAATCCCATAGGGGCCTTATTTAAGGAGTTCGTTCAACCCACACCACATAAAAGGTTTGCCACAATAGGGGGTAGTGTGGACCCCCTAGATCACTGCCAGGTAGGTAGTAGTCTCAAATTGTGGTATCACTTTTTTTTCTACAGCCCCTTTGAAAAAAAGGCCGCCCTTTTTACAAAAAATAGGTTTTTCAAGAAAAGAAATAGAAATAATTCTCTAAACTTAATGAGTTGGGTCTCATACGAAAGAGAATTAAATTTCCTTTATAACAATGCTAATTTGAATGAAAATTTAAACTAACTAAGTTCTGTTTTGTAGTTAAAAACATCATTTTTCATTATTTTTTTCCAAAAATGAATTTTTTACATATTTTTTAATTTAATGTATTAAAATTTCTAAAAAGAGCTGAGAATTGTTACTTTCTGAAAATATGCCCATTGGTGTGTCCTAGGATCTGTAAAAAGATTGGAGTAAAATCTTTTTTCTGTAAAAAGCTATTATGGTGTAAGGTGGTTTTCTCTCTCTCTCTTTTTTTTTTCTCATTTCCCCCCCCCTTCATTTGTTCACTTTTTTCTCCTCTTTTCGGTGCCCCCTGTGCGCCTACCCGGGGGACCAGGGAAGAATTGTGAGAGCGTATAATGCAGGATGTATGTCAATAATGGGAACGTCCACTAGAGCAATGAAAGTACAGGAAGGGCCCGGGAGAAGAAAATTATGTAATTTCACCACCATTTCGTTACCATCGAGAATTATACTTTCCTGTGTCATTCATGTAGACACTATTCTTTCAGCATACGTATGACCGTTTACCGGCTGATGTCCTTGCAATCAGTCATTTCTTTTAATTTATTTTATTTTATTAAGTCATAAAATGGAACTGGAAGAATCGGTTTGTTCGCAGGGGAGATGCAGGAGACTTGAGCCAATTTTTACATTTTGTGCAATTTGAATTGAACATCCACTTACTTCGCTGCTATCTGCTGGTCGTCCTTGCCACCACTTGCCCTTCACTCTACTAGCTTTCTTACCAGCATCTTCGCCGCCGCCGTTGATTGAACGACCTCGGCGACTGTTGAAGGAGTTTCCTTTCGAGTTAATATCCGATCCCTTGACCACTCTCTTTAATCTTTGCCTCAGCGAGGGTTGCTTCCCGGACATTTGACGGAATCAGTTCATCAGTGCTATTCCCAAGACAAAATCTGTTACCAGCTACAACTCCAGTCAATACAATTTTAGCGCGTATGGAAGGTTTCTTGGCTGATTGAATCTTGTTAGTGGACCAACGTCAGTTTGGTAATCTTTTTGGATCTTCCGTTACGCACTATTTGGTCAGCTTACTTGACACCATCCACCAAGGGCTTGACAAAGGTGGAACTTTAGCCAACCTTTGCGCAGTCGACTTTAGAAAGGCGTTCGACCAAGTTAACCACAACATTGTGATAAACAAGTTGATCGACCTGGGTGTTGACCGTGTTATCATTCCTACAAGTTGTAGCTTCCTTCACAGCAGAACACAAACAGTCCGCTACCATGGAAAATTCTCACATGAAGATACCGTTACTTGTGGCGTGCCCCAAGGTACTCAACTGAGGCCGGTATTGTTCCTAGTTCTCGTGAGCGACGCTTCTGCTGACTTTCATATGGAAATATGTGGATGATTATTGTGGAGGTTTTGAAGAAAGCGCACCCTCCCAGCAGCAGCTACAGTCGCACATAGACTCATTTGGTTTATTGGTGCAATAGCAACGACGCGACGTTGTCCCGAATGTTGTGCAATGTGATGTGCAATATTAAACTGGTATCTGTATTCATGTATGCAAATTAATCTATTTTCATTTGTGTTGTTTATACATTGTACCTCGTACCTTATGATGTTCTTCAAGTATTCATTTGTAATTTTTGCAATATTTACAGTTCTTTCTCAGTTTATACACTTATTAAATTACTTGCAATGTCAACTGTCATGAAATTCATTTCGAATTGTTATCATTATCTAAACACAACACAAAAAGAAAGTCCCCCCTATTTCAGATATCAATAATTTTTGAACCAGGAGGAATTTAAAAAATCTAATTATATGTCCATGTAGGGAATTTAATTAGCCACAATGGGAGCGAATTTTTTGGAAAAATCATCAAGTCATGCTTCAGTGAGCAATGGTTGAATGGAAAATGTCATTTTTTGAAGTTCGCAAGCCAAAAATTGCAATTTTGATTCAATGATAACGGACCCATTTTCAGATTTTAAACATTTTACACGTCAGGATGTATGCAAAACGTGCTTCCCAATAAACGGAAAAGAAATTTGCGTCAAATTTCACGGGTGAGTGAGCATTCAGCAAAAATTGCCCAAACTGCCATTTTTACTTCTTTGCCATGGTATAATCGATCAAATATGATGGAATTATTACATTTTATTTTATATGCTGACGACACCAGTGTGTTCATGTCTCATCACAATTTTGTTTCGTTGCAAAATAGTTTCAATAATGAATTAGAAAAACTAAATAAATGGTTAATTAACAATCGATTAGTTTTGAACATCACGAAGACAAAATGTATGATATTTACAAAGAAAAAAATTGAGAAAGAAAGAGTGGAAATTAAATTCAACAATTCAAGTATTCAATGTGTTCCATTTTTCAAATTTTTAGGAGTATATATTGATGATAAACTTTCATGGCATGAACACATTGGTGTCGTTTGTAATCGTGTATCTAAAGGTGTGGGTATCCTATATAGATTAAAACACTTTCCACAATATATTTTGATTATGTTATATTATGCTTTAATTGTCTCGCATATTAATTACTGCAATATTATTTGGTCAAACTCCTCTGATTACTTTATCAATAGATTATATATACTTCAGAAAAAGGCCTTAAGGATAATTTGCAACACTACTTATTATGCCCATACCTTGCCACTTTTTCAAAATCTCAAATTACTTAATCTGTTTGATATAAATAGATATAAATATATTGCAATATTTATGTTTCTTTGCTCCAAATCGCTAATTCCTGACTCTTTTTTGTCTAAGTTTTACCTTAATTTTTCGTTTCATCAACACAATACTCGCAGTTTATTTGATTATCATTTACCTTTAGTTCGAACCTCAATCTCTCGTAATTCAATTTTCTTTAAAGGCCCTTTTCTTTTTAACAATTTACCTCATTCTTTAAAAACATGCCGGACTCTTAATTCTTTTAAATGTAACTATAAACAACATCTTTTAAGTGTGTATTCTTAAATTCTTAAATCTATTTTTGTAGAAGCTACGCTGTGTTTAATGTATGTGTTTCATGCTTAATGTTTTGTTTAATGTATGTTATGTCTGTTGGGGTCAACGTCTTATAAGGCTATATGCTCTTTTTTGTTGGCCCTACATTCTCATAAATATTAGTTTATATGTTTTGTTCAAATATTCTTGTATAATTATTCTATGTATGTTTTTTATTGAGGATGTAAAATAAATTTGAATTGAATTGAATTTGAATTGAATTGAATTGAATTCCTGTTGTGGAAGTGTATGCAACCAATATCCATTCATTCACGGTTGAATGAACCCATCAAACAACCAAAAAATAGGTCATTTTAGAATTACGAAGAGTCATTGTAGTAATTTTAAGCACTAGAAAGGATCTCAACATTTTTTCGGCTTGTATTTATATTCTTTGGGCACGTGTCAATGATCCAAATGGCATTTATTTACAAATTCATGCATCAGTGAGCACGTGAGACTGGAAAAGCCCTTTTCTCACGTATGGACTAAAATTCAAATTTTTACTTTGATTGAACATAACAATTCTTTCTGGGGAGTACTTTTTATTTTATTTTCACAAAAATCCCGATGTTTCACGACTCAGTGGGCACAAGAACCGAGAAAATCATGCAAATAAGAAGAAAGTTTAGGGCTTCGTCATGGTTCAGTGATTTTTCGAATACGGAATTTGAATCAAGATTATGTTAGGTAAAGATCAGTTGAAGCTGTGTGCCCAGTTTCGTGACATAACTCACAGTAGAATTAACAATAATCATCAATGAAATTGGCCGAATTTCACATTTGTCATGTATTGATTTCCTCCTCCATTGACTTTATGTACAGATGTTTAACAAAAGTTTAACAAAAAGTGAAATTTGGCATATTTTAATTGTCAGTTTTTGCCCACTTGACTGTGAATTAAATGAAACTTTGCACATAGCTTCAACTGGTCTATAACTTACATGTTCTTCAGGCACCGTTATCATAATCGTTTCTTTCACTTGAATCACTACCATCTTTTTCATCAACATGTTTGAAAAAAATGTACTTTATTTGTTAAAACCAAACCAAATATTGAATATCATGTAAGATCTATTTGTTTGTTAGAAATCATATTTCTTTGGAAGTTTCACTGGTTTCAGAACAATTAGCGACATAGGGAGGGAAAATTCTTATTATGATTATGATTATTATTATTATGATGATATAAATCAGAAGACATGAATTAACACAGGAGGCACAATTAGTTAACATTATGGCAATTTTCAAATAATGGGGGGCACGGGGCCCAGGGGTCGCCGCCATGGCTCGCATCATGACTTTTTGTTGTAGGCATACCTGCTTTTGCATTTCCGGCGTATACACTTGTCCTTGAGTGCCACTTCAGAATCCAAAAGTCGTGCCTCTAATATGATATTCTTTTCTTTCAGATACAAGTAATCTAAAAGAAAAGTGGCGCCTATTTTATTATTAGAGATAAATTTCAATTTTCATAATTTAATGTGATTGTTACTATCGTTGTAAGTACACACAATTTATTAATTGATTTCAATTGGCAAGACATAATTCTTCGCATTGGTAACTATAGCATTAATCTATGTGAAAAAATAACGCTACCTGTGAACTGAAACATAAGGAATTAAAAAGAGTACTCACACAGTCATGTCACAGAAGGAGATCGCCATTATAATCAAAATCTTAAGCTTTACGGGGGTATATCAAGTGCATCTGTACAGTTTGCTCATTAAATGGAATTCACATACAGATAATGCAACTAATGGTGCCCTCACACTAGAGCGTGTTGAAGTAACGTGTGTCTAGCGTTCACGATTTTCACTCGAAATTTGACTATGTCCAAAATACGCTCAAGAACGCTCCATTTTCCCTGTCCAAAATGGAATTTTTAATGAGCTCTAAACGACTGAGAAGCGAATAAATAGCGTCAGGGTAACGATGACTGCGCGTGCTTAGCGTCCACCTAACGATTGCCTAGCGTTAGCAACGACTGAACAGCGATGTCCAACTTATGTCTAGCGTGTTTGGACGTGTTAAAGAACGTTAGGAAACGCCAAACATGTGCGTATTGAGTAACGACTGCCCGACGTTCGTGGAATGTTAATTGGATTTTCGCGTACGTTTATGAGCGCGGAAAATCGCTTGGCAAACGTACGAAAGCGTTTGCTATTCGTTGGTATACGCCAAGAAACGCAGAGGAACGCTGAGGTCAATTTTTGATTTTGAACATGTTCAAAATTTTTGGCGTGTAACAGCGTTCTTATAAAGACGCTTTGAAAGCGCTGGGCATTCGCTACTAAAGGTGCCCTCACACTACGGCGCGGCGGTATCTCTTGCCCCAGCCCCCTCATCACACAGCTACTCCCCTAATGGCTATTCTTACGCGCCTCTTAAACTTGATCTTGCTACGCTTGTATAATCATTACTTTGGATATTATTTATGTTCTCGTCTTCGCGAAGTTTTCGAATTTTTCGATATGCTAATATAATCACTACAAACAATGCAGTGATTATCAGTACCAAGGTTGAAGTGACAATCCGAACACCCTTACCCCAATACTTTGAAGCGCTTACTGTTTGATCATTAGGAGCAACAGAGACGCCAGCAGATGTATTGTTGCTGTCCTCTTCAGAGCTTTCGGGTGGACCAGAGGGTGCTGATTCTTGAGGAGGGGGTGCTGCGCAGGGGTTTGTAATGTTCCCATTGTTTGAGGGGTCCCAGACAAAATCCTTACACGCACACCTGTCGATACGCGTTTCTTGGAGGGAAGCACAGCAAAATGCAGTTTGGTTATACCTCATCCAGATGTTTTGCTGTAGAACATTACCAATTTGCCTAGGCGTATCCATTGGTGGTAGAATTATTCCATTTTGATAGCAGACAAAATATCCCGGGGTACTTCCTGCACTGGCCTTACATAGCACCGATCCCCAGTCACCGACAATGCTCCTTTCAATCCACTCACAATACGCCTTACCCGGTGGATAATCAACTCTTAAAATAATTTTTGTGTCTCCTTGGTAAATTCGTTCACCATTGTAATATGTAAGAATACATCCACCGTCATCAGTTTTCAAGACATGAACGAATCGCAATGCGATAAAACAGTTGTCGCTTTCTGTGTCATTATGAACCACAAGTTCTTGATGATCCGGCAATGACATTGAAGTTGGAATAGATGAATCGAAAAACGGAGCTCTGATTCCAAATCTCAAAGTAACTTGAGCACTATCACAAGGAAAACTGAAATTGAGTAGTGTCGAATCCCCTTCCATAACGTTAAATGTTTTTGCACTTGCGGTGCATGAAAATAAAACAGCCAAAATGATAAAACTGCTCTTTCCATACAGGCTAAGTTTAGAGAAAATCATTTAACTTGGGATATAAAAGACGAATGCAAAGACGTGTATTGCAAAAGCTAAATCACGTATGTTTATTATATGTACAACCAATGGGGGAACTGAAGGCGGGGCCATGTTGACAGATATATAGGCATGGGCGCAAGAGGCCGCTGATTATTTTCTCTTTTTGTCTTTCTCCAAGGTTGAAAAAAATTCTTAAAACTCCCAGTAAAATATCTATTGAGATTTAAAATGTGCTACTTACGCATTTGGTCATGTTATCTCCTAAAATTTCCATCTGAATAAACCATTTTGGTAATCAGGCTCCAAAGGCAATTAAAAACTCATTTCATGATTAACGTAATTGAAGCAAGGCTACTATCATAATTTGATTTTAACTTTCATCAATTTGTCGTCTTCTTTGAATTTATGTGACTATCTTGTATTTTGGATATAATGTGATAGTATAATGCGATGTTGCTGTGATATTTGGTAAAGATGTATTTTGTGTGCTTTTTTGTAAATCGTCGTTTAATTACATACACAAAATACATCATGTGGGACAATGTATCATTATGCTAACAAGGTCATGCGAGGTTGTCTCACTCCAAGGCTGATTAAAAAAAAAAAATTCAGTAAAATATCTAATGAGATTTGAAATGTTCTTCTTACGAATTTGGTGACGTTTTCCCTTTAATCTTCCATCGATATAAACAATTTAGGTAATCAGGCTCCAAAGGCAATTACAAACTAATTTGATGATTTACGTAATTGAAGCAAGCCTACTATCATAATTTGATTTTTTGGAACTTCTAACTTTCAACCCAGTTCGTCGTCGTCTCTGAATTTCTGTGGCTATCTTGTATCTTGTATCTTATTTAAAAGTATATCTACGATGTTTCTGTGATATTTGGCAAAGATGTATTTTGTGCGCTTTCTTGTAAATCGTCGTTTAACCCTTTGGATGCGACGGGCTTCTACAGAAGCCGAGCGATGTGTTCAGTCTGCTACGACGGGCTTCTACAGAAGCCGAGATAATTCCCTAGTATATTGACAAAGTTTTTCAGCTTTTCACCAGCTTTTTTGGGCTAAATTCTTGAGGAATAGGACAAAGATATGTTCATTTTCAATATCCATTAAAGAAATAACCTAGTTACGTGGAAAAAAATCGAGAAAAATTCACTTCATTACAACATTACCATAATTTTTTACATAAGAAACAAATTCCCGATCTTAACTTTTGGCGTACGCGTACGCGTCCTGAGGGGAAGAAATAATCAAATAAAGCTAGCTCAAGAGGAGAAATACGAGAGATAAAGATTGAGAATGAGAAGAAAAGAGAGAAATTAAGGTTAAGGGGTTAAAACAATGTTCATTATTATAGTTATATATAAAACATTAGTTGCATGGAGATTAAGCCTGTCGTTTTCTGATTCTCGCTAGGTTATAATACTTATCACGATAATGAGAGGGGTAGATTATCTGACATTTTGCTTGAACTAGTTTGTTGTAACTGTAATGATGTAATGAAATGTAAAGTATGCCAAATGCAGTAGGTATTATAAGTTAAAAGTCCAGCTTTTATTTCAAAATTTACACCTCCGCTTTTCATGAATGGTGCCCAGTCAAAGGTGCCATTGTCCAAAGGTGCGAAGCCCGCCGCTATGATCTTTAATCCATATTTTATAGAAATAATTTGAAAGAAACAGGACCTCATTTCAACTGCTATTCAGTTGGCTCATCGATCGAACCGTGCGTGCGCACATGCATTACGCACTTTGCATTGTGAATCTACTGGAAAGGAAGACAGCGGAACTTCTGCCAAACTGACTGTTTTTCTTTAGAAAATAACTCCTCTTATATTTGGTTTTGATGACTATGCCTTACAGTGCTAAATAGAAAAATGTCTGCCCTTTCATGTTTACATTTACTACAAATCATGAAAATGGCCGAGTTAGATGCAAGGAATAATGAAAGCACAAAACATGACAAATTTGTATAAAACTGTCAGTGTACAAGAAATCTCTCTGCCACAGGGGTAACGATCGCGTTTCACAGGCCCGCGCTCAAAGGGTTAAGTACATACACAAAATACATAGCGTGGGACTATGCTTCATGAATATTCATTAGGGTTAGGCGTGCGCGTGCGGCATTGTTCATGTAATGGCATTGTTCATGGCATTGTTCAGGTGCATTGATTCTTTTAAACATGGCGACCCGCTCAGTCTTGCCGCTATGAACATACGTGAAATACACACACTTATAGCCTATGGTGTTTAAAAAATAAAATGTCTTGTCTTCTCTTGTTCAATTTGTTCTTAGTCACTTTGGGCAATGTGCAGCAAAAAGGTTGAATCTGAGTAATTGTACTTAAGTTTGCAGTTACAGGCGAGTATTACGTCCTTGTTGATGATGCTACTGCTTTTAATGACATACGTTCATGTTCTTTTTGATTTTAGCTGATCATAAACTTGCAAGATCTATCCTCAAACTGGCAAACTATTTATAGGCCCAAATCACAATGCATGCAACACTTACGTTCCCACTATTATAGGTATGTTGATCTGATACTTTGACAGCATGACAAAACTGGTCTCCAATGCTTGAAAGGACCTTCTGTTTAAAATCCGAATCAAATCTGAAAATCCTCCATTGGAAATGTCCATGTAGGGCCTATATGATGCGGGTTCTGTAGATGTTAACTGAATTTGAAATGAAACATCTTTCTTTGGTTTTTTAACGGGATGTTTTAAAATGCAGAGCGATCTTTTTGATTTAATATCACTCCGCGTGGGTTCATTAACGTGAGGTCAAGGTTCAAGGTTCAAAATAGATATTTTTTTTGTTCATGACTGCCCAATGCTCAATATTTCAATATATCATATTATTTTCACTTTTCAATCATGTTTAAGCCAATACCAAATAGCCGCCTTGCATAGCACCACCTCAAGGCCTCAATTTCCTAATTCTGCCATGATTCCTGAATCAAAATGCAAAATCCTGAGCAGTGTAGTCTTATCAAACAGGTTCATCTGAATGATAACTCTCTTTTCACTATTCAATTAATTCACTCAATGAATAATTATGTACCAAGTAGCAAAACAAATACTTTTCCCCCTTACAACATTTTATTTTCCAAATACAAATGAAATTTTAAGTTAAATTATACACTGTATTGTTAATAACTATCACAAAAGGTACAGTTTTAAGACTAGCTATTTGTAACACTAAATCAATGAGAGCCAGTGTTGGTTACTTGAACATAAAGGTGCACGTTATTTGTTATAACATGGGGTGTTTGTTTAATTTTAAGTGTTTACATAAGCATGAAATTAAATTAAATATTTGATATATTTCATTATATTATCATAGAATCAATACCAATTACCAGTAAGAGGGGTTTCAGGGTTCGAACGAAGCGGCCGCGACACGCGACGTTATACATAATTATACCGTGTGTCTCAAAAAAAAGTAACACTTTTGAAATGGTTGCCAAATTGAGCATATATAATTTTATGAAAAAATGTCGATATGTATGGAAAGCTAAAGGACCAACCTTTCATATGATATGAAAAATTGAAAAAAAAAAATCATGCTTCGATGAACAGTGTTCACTTAAGTTAGAGGTATGAAAATGCGCCTGCGCAGGATTTTCCTTCCAATTTTGGACAGGTAAATTACTTGTAGCTTACAAATAAGGTCGATATGAGATATTCATGATCGATGGATCAAAAGGAATTTTTGATACTTGAATATCATTCCTTTTTCTGTGTTATTCATCAATCTTGAAACACCACCGCCCATCCCCCCCCCCCCCCACACACACACACTTCCACTCCCATCTTATTGTATCATTGATCTGGTAATGTGAACGGGATTAAGGAAGAATGTGAATTGGCTAAATTGAAATATTCCAAATCATAATTGACATTACGCAACCACTGTCCTCCCCCTCACACACACCACACACACACACAACACACACACACACACACACACGCGCGCGCCACCACACACACACACACACACAACCTTCTTCCATCCTCTCACCTACTCCTTGCTTTTTTTTCAGTTTTCTTCCAAAGTTTGGTGGATCATTTTTTCCATTAATAATCAAATTATTAACCAGTCACTCATTTTGATCATTGAAATCAATCGATAAATCACTGAAACATTAATTCATCAAGCAATTGCTCAAACCAATTATCACACGCACACAAACCACACACACACGCACGTACCACACACACACACACATATACGCGCACACACATACACACACGTGCACGCACACACACACATTAGGGCAGACATGACAAAAAACAAGTTAAATCTTTTTAAAAAAGATTTTCATGTTTTTTTTTTATTTCTTTCTATTTACAACTGCTTTGTTCATCTGTGAGGTGTGTTGTGTGTGTGTGTGTGGCAGGGTTGATGTTTGGGGATTGATAAATGACAGAGAGAAAGGACTGGTATTCACAACATCCTTTTAACTCTTAATCCAATCGATCATGAATATCTCATATCAAACTTATTTTGTAAGCTACAAGTAATTTACCTGTCCAAAATTGGAAGAGGAAATCCTGCGCAGGTGCATTTTCATACCTCTAACTTAAGTGAACACTGTTCATCGAAGCCATGATTTTTTTTTCAATTTTTTCATATCATATGAAAGGTTGGTCCTCTAGCTTTCCATACATTATTCGACATTTTTTTATAAAATTATATATGCTAAATTTGGCAACCATTTCAAAAGTGTTACGTTTTTTTTTAGACACACGGTATAGGTTCAAGGTTCAAAATAGATGTTGATTGTTAGTTGATATCAGTTGTTCACTGTTATGTCAATATATATTATTATTTGCACTTTTTAATAAACACTTAAGTCCACAAATAAAGGGTGTGAACCTTCGCGAAAAAGAAGCAACCTTTATCAAAACTAATAAAAAGGGTTTAATGTACCCTACTGAAGAAATTTCATTTATTATTATTTTTTTTTTTAAATTTATTTATTTATTTATTTATTTATTTTTTTTTATTTATTTTTTTTTTTGGGGGGGGGGTTGCTCCAGCACCATCTTTTTGCTCCGGCTTTAAAACTTATTGAAATTGTTTGTCCCCGTTTCATTTTTCGGGACCCTGGCTATATTTTGGACGTTTCCCCAACCATTCCCAGGGAATGAACAAACATAAATATGTAGCAAAATTGGACCCGCACGAGATACACTGTTAGAAAAAATTAAACAAGTTGTTTAAAATCTTAAACAACTGCGTGTTAACCGGTGAATGGCACAGCGTTGTTTAAAAATTAAACAACCTGTAGTTGTTTAAAACTTTAAAACTCTTGTTGTTTAAAAGTTTAAATAACCCGTTGTTTAATGGTTGTTTAAAATATCAACAATATTGTTCAACGCTTCTCTCCAATAATAAAAACGCTCCAACTTTTGGTTAACGCGGCCGGGTATCGGACGACCTTTCGATTATAAGACAGACGCTCTATCCACTGAGCCAACACATCTGTACATACACGTATGAAATGTGTGAGGCATAAATCCTTCGCCATGATTGAAATGTTGCGCCGATTAAGTTGCATGTAACGAGTGATGCCATTAGCTCATTAAAATCACGTGACAATTGCCTCGGCTTGTTTAAACAAAACTGTTTAATATCTAAACTCTAATTTCTAAACAGGTCTTTTTTAAGGCTGTAAAACCTCGCATTTCCGGTTTTAAACAACAATGTTTAAATATTAAACAGGAATGTTTAACTTTTAAACCAAAACTTTTTTAAACAGCGAAAATTTTAAACCGCGTTCTAACAGTGTATGCATGATCAATACGTTGACCCCGTTTCATAA
Source organism: Paracentrotus lividus (assembly GCA_940671915.1). Taxonomy (NCBI): domain Eukaryota; kingdom Metazoa; phylum Echinodermata; class Echinoidea; order Camarodonta; family Echinidae; genus Paracentrotus; species Paracentrotus lividus. The sequence goes on from CALNVZ010002871.1 coordinate 80,811, forward strand.
GATGGGTTTTTTTTTTTTCAATAAATAAATGGAGGAATGTGAAATTGTATTACGTTACACAATGCAATAAAATTATAAAAACTCAGCAAGCGTATTGCATAGGATGTATAGGCCCTACTATTATAGACCTATACAGTGCGTCCCAGATAAAAGCATACCCAACTTTGAGAGCCTCATATTAAAATTGTATAACTTATGTGTAATTAATATTAATTTCATGACAAAGATCAAATCATATTCTATCTAATGATACCAAAATCATACCGATACTGTCATGGATGACTGAACACTCGAGTGTTTAAAAACATTGGTCAAAAATGATCTTTACCAAGTTGTCAAAGAAGCTGCCCTGGCTTTCTGATCATTCATTGTTTGTTTGAGGTCAGCCTTCCTGAGTCCATTCATTATAGAACAAACTTAATTACTTGATCTATTGAAATGCAAGGGCTGCTTTTGCTCAAACTTGGGACAGGGCACTTTTTACGCTTGTTTTTTAAAGCCCAACTGATTAGTTATCCGTCACAACACAGGTATAAGTTTGGTTGATCATTGAAAAGAATATGAGTTGCTCTTCATCATGACATACACTGTTCGTCATAAAGGTGGAATATTTTTTTCTGGCTCAAGCAACATTATGTTGCTCCGTTATTAATTTCTTGAATGTGTTTGTCACCACTTTCACTTTCTGGGATCCTGGGTATATCTTGGACGTTCCCTCAACCCTTCCCGGGGATTTTTCTTCAAAAAAGTTTGTCACCCCCAGAAGATGGCCATTTTCGTCATTTTTTCTTATTTTGGGGGCCCTTTTTTGTTCACTCGACCCACCAAGGCCCCTCAGTCCTACTCCAAGGAAACACGTCTGAGGTGGAGATTTGTTATTGTTCTTTTAATTAAATCTAGATTTATGGTTACAGGCTCGACACTTTTGTCTAGGGGAGGGGTCAAAATTTATTTTGATTGGGGTTCAACGTTCATTTTATTCATTTTTACACCATGGAAATTTCTATCTTCCCTAAATTGTATTGTAAAATCTCAACCAAACATAAATCAAAATAAAATGTTATCAATAATGACTATTTACAGCCTTGTCATCAAGGCTTAAAAAAATGTTAGGGGAAAATGATGATTTTTTTTTTCCCTCTCTCATTGGGTGTTCCTCAGGGCTCAGTAATGGGCCCTCTTGAGTATATCACACCTGTACTTAATTCCCTTCATTGGCTTCCCATTGATAAGCGGATACAATTCAAAATTCTTCTTCTTGTTTTTAAAATCAGAAATAATTTAGCTCCTTCATACCTCCTTGACCTTATTTCCACTAAAGCTCCTACGTCTCGAAATCTCAGATCCTCTTCTTCTTCTCACCTCTCTCTATCTCCTGCTTCTCGCACTTTTACTCGCTATGGTCAACGTGCGTTTGCAGTATGTGCCCCTACTCTTTGGAACAATCTTCCCCTCAATATTCGTCAGTCCACATCACTTGAATCCTTGAAATCTGTTCTAAAAGCCCACTTGTTCGTTTCTTAAGTTATACACAATGTAGTAATTCTTAACATGTTTTGTATTAATAATTTTCCTTAATTTAAGTTTTCATATTATATATTATGTGTATTAATTATGTGTATGTTAATGTAAAGCGCTTTGAAACATTGGTTATAAGCGCTATAGAAATACAATGTATTATTATTATTTTATTATTATTATTTAAGGGTTAAAGGAGGTTTTTCATTTCCTTTGTTTTCAGCATAAAAATGGAATAAAATATTCCGAATTTTCACCAATCTCGTTTTTTACTTGAACCCCTCCCCTAGACAAGAGACCTAAGCCTGTCCCCAGAAATATAGATTTAACTTAAAGAACACTATAAAACAATACACCTCAGTCGCGTTTCCTGGGGGTAGCACTAAGGGGGCTTGATCGGCCAGGAAAACAAAAAGGGGCCCAAAATTAGGAAAATTGACAAAAATGGGCATCACGGGGGCTGACAAAACTTTTTTTGAAAAAGGTCCACGTGAAGGGTTGGGAGAATGTCCAAGATATAGCCAGGGTCCCAAAAAGTAAAAGCAGGGACAAACATATTCAAGAAATTAAAGTCGGAGTAAAATCATGTCGCTGTAGCGGCAAAAAAATATTCCACCTTTATGACGGACAGTGTATATTTCAAGGTCACACAAGCTAGAATATTTTAATATGAGGCTCTCAAAGTTGGGTATACTTTTTTTCTGGGACGCACTGTATAGCAACATTCCTAAAATACAATTAGTAATTGTGTTATTTTCATCTGCAATAACACCACCATATTTTTGGATGTATTCTTTTGCGAGAAGAGGCATTGTCTATAATTATTACAGACCTAAAGAAGATCTTTTAATTCTTTCATTTTATTGTCACCATTTTCACAAAATACCTCAACATTTTGTATTTACATTTTAATTTTTGTTTGAATTGCTGAAAAAGAAATTTCCCTAAAATTTAATTTTCATTTTTGAGTGTGTGTTTGTGCCTAAACTAGTCTATGGGCCTACAGTCGAATGAAAATCATCTTGCTTTTAACTGTTCAACTCGCTTCTTTACATTTGTAATACTTTTGAAAAATATATAACAACCATTTTTAGGGTAATTATTTCAAGACCTTTTGTAATAAATAAATAAGATTCGTGTTGATATAACTGTTTAAAAAGTTTAAGAAATAGTTAGTGAACAAAAAGTGAACAAGAAGGAAATGAATAAAGGACATTATGTGATTCGGGCAGCAACGGGGACTCCATCCCGTCATACAGATGGATGGCAGGTGCATCTCCGTCATCTTGAGACATGTGTGAGGGCCGGGACTTTTCCCTCAGAAGATATCGATCAATTGGAATATTGAAAGAATGATTGTTCAGTATTGGTTGCTTATCAGTCTTTTGATCAAACACCACATATAACGATTGTAATTGGCAATTGCCACTTTTAGATTGATAGCAAACATTTGTGTTATAGCCAGTCTTTCCTGTCCGTTCTAATTTCCAATGTTATAATTATTTCGTTGTGTTAACGTTGGCATATATGCATCCTGCACTACAAGCCTGCAAAGATGCCAACACTACGGAATAATTATAACATTGGAAATTAGAACGCAAATAACGCAAATAGGTCATACACCTGAAACAAATGCCTTCTTACAAGAGAAAGCATGAATAATAACATTTTGGTCTGTCATTCAATTTAGGGAATGATTTCAAATCAATAGATTTCTTTCTCTTGTAAGCAAGACATTTCAGCTGTTTTAACTATTTGCGCGGTTTTTTTTTGCGTTCTAATTTCTAATGTTATAATTATTCCGTAGTGTTGGCACCTCTGAGTCTGTAACAGTTATATGCTCTCACAAATCTTCATCATTATTTACTGTTTTGAGTTTCCGAATCTTTCGAAATTGCACTTGGATTACAACACATTGTCCAATAATTAGCAATACTAAAATTGACAAGGCGAGCCAGAGAAGCCACAACAGTGACCTATGTGATTTTTCCTCAATAGAAGTATTCTCGATGGTTTGATTTTTGGGGAGGAGAGTGATGCAAATATTGGTATTCTCGTCAGAGCTTTGGGTCGTTGTTGATTCTCGAGGATCCAGGCAGGGTTCTGTGATGTTTCCATTATGTAAAGGATCCCATACAAAATCCTTACATGCACATCTATCAATTGGCATTTCTTGGTGGAAAGAGCAGCAAAATGCAGCTTGAGAATACCTCACCCAGATGTTTTGCTGCAGAACTTTACGAATTTGCCTAGGTGAATCCTTTGGTGGTAGAATTATTCCATTTTGATAGCAGACATAATACCCAGGAGTACTTCCTGCACTGCCCTTACATAGCACCGATCCCCAGTCACCGACAATGCTCCTTTCAGTCCACTCACAATACGCCTTACCCGGTGGATAATCAACTCTTAAACCAATTTTTGTGTCTCCTTGGTAAATTCGTTCATCATTGTAATATGTAAGAATATATCCACCGTCATCAGTTTTCAAGACATGAACGAGTCGCAATGCGATAAAACAATTATCGCTTTCTGTGTCATTATGAACCACAAGTTCTTGATTTTCAGGCAATGAAATTGAACTTGGATTGGCTGAATCGTAAAAAGGTACTCGAATGCCAAATCTCAAAGTAACTTGAGCGCTGTCACAAGGAAAACTGAAATTGAGTTGTGTCGAATCTCCTTCCAGGACGTGAAACGTTCTTGCACATGTTGTGCATGAAACCAAAGCAGCCAGAATGATGAACATGGTGAATCTTTCAAATTTGTCACTTCGTAATTTCATGATTGCGCGTCAAAACCGTTACTGGAAATATAAAGATCACTGCTGCTTACTGCAACATCAATATATGATTATACAATTTGAACTCCAGAACGATCGAAAGGTGGTGCATTCAATAAATAACAATTTTAAATAACGATATAGGTTGGTTTGCTGAGTTCAATTCACATCTAGTATTTAAACAAAGGATATAAGATGAGCTGAAGAAGGTGTGTTTATTTCAGTGATCGCAATGCATTTTGGGAAAATTCTAATTTATCAAAATATTTATTTGAAATAAATGTGATAAACAGCTGTTGCTCTATAAAGCATTAAAAAATGTTGTAAGTCATAATCTAAAATAATTGCCGCGATTTAATTAATGAATTAATAATTCAAATAAATCTCGTTCAGCAAAGATTTCGGCTTTTACAATACAATAGTCTCTTTCCAGCATTAATTTATTTTTTTGTTTGAGCTGACGAAGTCCCTAATTAAATGGTGATCATGATACACTGTAAAAAAAAAAAAAAAAAAAAAAAAAAAAAAAAAAAAAAAAAAAAATTGTATTTTTACAGCAAATCTGCTGTCAGCAGAGTCGCCATAAAAAATGTAATTTAAAAAACAGTTTTGTTGTAAGTTTCTCCTGCATATAATTACGTGAGAAATACAAAATATACATCAGGAGTAACACATTTTTTCCATTTTAACCAAATACATATGCTATAAAACTTTAATGATATTTTTCCTTCCCTTTCATCAATTCTTAAGGGAGAAATTTACAACAAAACTGTTTTTTAAATTACATTTTTGTATGGCGACTCTGCTGACATCACTTTGCTGTATTTTTTTATTATTATTTTTTTTTTACACTGCACTGTAAAAAATATTTGTATTTTTACAGCAAATCTGTCAGCAGAGTCGCCATAAAAATATAATTTAAAAAACAATTTTGTCGTAAATTTCTTCTGCAAATAATTACGTGAGAAAAACAAAATATACATCAGGAGTAACACATTTGTTCCGTTTTAACCAAATATGTAAGCTATAGAACTTTAATGATTTTTTTCTCTTTTATTAATTATTAGTGGAGAATTTTTTTTTTTACAGTGAGGTAGAGGCCTACTTTTGAACTTCAATCTTAATTCGTCACCATAATTAAATTTTAATATTGTGTGGCCTGTCCCAAAGAAGGCGATCGTTGCTGCGATGAATCGCGAACTGGGTATGATTTTTTTTTTTTACAAATTTCCTGTAATAAAAGACCTTTTTACCTTTTTTAAAACAGACCTGTTCTGTTAAATTGCCAAAAAAAAAATCCCGTTAAAAAAATATACAGAATGATTCCGTCATAAACATACAGACCTGTTAAATTGCAGAAAAAAATCTGTATTTTTTTTTCTCCTTGAAAAAAAAAAAACACAGAAAAAGTCCTTGCAGTCCTGTAATCTTACTAAACAATTTATAATAAAATTACAGTAAAATTACAGAAAATTAGTATATGGGGTATGAAAATTTACAAATTTCCTGTAATGTAACACTTTCTTTTTTCTTTTCTTTTTTAAACAGACCTGTTCAGTTAGATTGCACAAAAATTCCCGTTACAAAAATATGATAAATATCAGGGGCGGATCTGGCTTTTGGGGTATCCCCCCTTCCACGATAGGGAGCTTTTTCAATTTAACAATTGAAATGGTGGAATCTGATGCATACTTTTGTCATCATTTCTGCAATTCTAAGAATGGGTGTGTTAGAATTTGGAACCCCCTCCCGCTTTTTTTTTTATAAAAGAAAAACGAAAAAAAAAAAGAAAAAAAAAAGAAAAAAAAAAGGCAGATCCGGAGATCGCGGTGGCCGCTCCACATCATGATACAAAGCAATAATTCAATGTCCAAAAAGTTGCAGTGAGAAACAGATTGGCTGAGGTTTTGAGGCATCGAGTGTTAAGCCTTTTTTCTTTGGGATTATCTCAAGAGCAAGGTGTCTATTACCCCTCCACTTGACGTTGCAACTCTCCGACAAAGAATCATTTATGAGTTTGATACTCGAAGCCGTTCCTAGAACTTGGCTCCAAGTCCACTTTGTCCCATTGTCCAAAAAGAATGATTACTCAGCCATCCATGACCATGTATTAATAAATAAGATATTATTGGAAAGGGGAGATATGTGGCTTTAACGTGTTACTACTCAATTGGTGTAAAACTAACACAATCTTGACAACTTTGAAATTCAATTTTGTTGCGTTTATTTTGATAAGCACTGTATAAACCGAGTGAGTCAGAAAAAACTTTACACTTAGAAAATTGTTAATTAAAAGAACACAAATTTATAAACCCCAAATTATTATACATATTCCGAAAGAGTAACTCCTCCCGCATCTTCTGATACCACTTTTGTGTGGTATGTCTTTACGCTTGGATGAACACGACGCATTGTTTGCGAGCATGTTAAATTTCAATATGTGCAAGGGTGGGATGAAATTGAAACAACAAAGCTGACAAAAAACAACTGCCATTCATGAATAAATAGCATAACTTTTTAGCAAAAAAGTTTTGAGCCAAATAACTTGGCAAGAGTGTTGCTACAGTTATTGACTAGATTCTGTGTAAAAATTAAATTGATTCATCAAGTAATCCATGAATGAATACACATCAAAAAGTAAACTGTCACTGAAAGACCTAAAACGGCCTCTTAATACTATACTTTGGAAAGTGATTATTTTGTCTGTGACGTATGTCACTCATGCCTGACTCTACAGATCTATTCTCATTTTCAACACAAAATGTAGTCGATATGTGTAACAACGCTCCTGCCAAGTTATTAAGCGCAAGACATTTCGTTAAAAAGTTTGCTATTTTAATCAGGGGGAGTTGCTTTTTTGATAGCTTTTGTTGTTTTGATTTTACTCCCACTTTTGCACAATTCAAAATTTACATGTTCGCAAACAATGCGCCGTGTTCATCCAAAGATATAACACACAAAATTGGTACCAAATGATGTGGACGGAGTTACTCTTCAGAATATGTATAATCATTTGGGTTTTATAAATTGGTTTTCTTTTTTATGAACATTTTTCTAGTGTAAAGTTTTTTCTGACTCACCCGGTATATGTGTGTGTACGGGGTTAATAAAAAAAGGAAACCCAAGTTTGATCATCAATAATTAAAAAAAACATTACATTCGTGATTATGAAGTTATATATCACGTGATTGTACAACTCATTACAATTTTAATGATGTCTTTCTCAGCTCACCAATATCACGCATAACTGAACCCCATTGTTCTGAAATTTCTCGCTAAATTGTGATTAGTGCACTTTCATGTTTCTTACATTATCCACTGTTAACTACGAAGATTCTGTGGGCTGTCACGTGCTGCAACATGATGGAATTCCTGGATGATAAGCTTGATGGACTAAATCAGTAGGTCTTTCTAACCCATTATCAAAGCTATTGCATTGAAAGTCATTTGAATGATTTACTCAAAAATTGCTAATCATGTTTAGGCACATTCAAACAACTCATCTCAAAGAGCATGAAAGTGAACCAATCACAAGCTTCAGAGACATTTTCGTAATGATGGCGTTCAGTGCTGGCGTGACATTTAGTCCAGGCTAGGCCCACTAGGAAACGATTCGAACCTTGCTTTTTGATATATACAATGTTTTTTGATGGTTCTTTGTCAATTCGAGGGTGCTGATTCCAAATCCGATGGGTGGCAGACGCGAAACCTTTGAGCATTTTTCACAAATCGCGAAAATTCAAAATGGCCGCCAAAATGGCCAAAATATGAAAAATGTATTTCTGAGGTGTTTTGGTGGTTTCTTGTCAATTCGAGGGTGCTGATTCCAAATCCGATCAGTGCCAACCGCGAAACCTCGCGGATTTTACGCAAATCGCTAAAATTCAAAATGGCCGCAAAATGGCCGCCAAAACTGGAAATCAGTATTCCAAGGGTCTTTTGGGGGTTGTTTTGGTGGTTCTATCAATTCTAGGGTGCTAATTTCAAATTCAATGAGTGCCAGCCGCGAAACTCAACATATTTTATGCAAATCGCTAAAATTCCAAATGCCTGCCAAAATGGTCGCCCAATTGAAAATGGGTGTTCTGTGGGTATATGTCAGGGTATTTTGGTAGTTTCTTGCCAATTCGAATGCGCTGATTCCAAGTCCGATGATTACTAGCCACAAAACATACAGGATTATAGTAACCTTTAAATCGTCTACCTAAAAATGAAAATGTGTATTATTTCAGAGGTTTTGGTTGGTTCTTGTCAATTTGAGGGTGCTGACTCCAAATCCGATGAGTGCCAACCGTGAACCCCGCTAAAATTCAAAACGGCCGCCAAGTGAAATGGAAACGCGCATTTTATTGTTATCGCATGTTTTTTTAATATTTTTTAAAATTGAGAACACTGATTCAAGATATAGAGGCACGAAACCCTAGGCAATTTGCGCAAATCGTCAATATTCGCTGCCATCAGCCACGTTAAAAATTTTTTTACATGTATATCCGAGGTTATTTTCATAGCTTCTTTGTCAAGATCATGGGTCTGATTCCAAATTCGATAGGTACCTTTCAGGGAAACCTTGTATTTTCTAACGCAAATAACATAAGCGGGTGAAACGGCCGACAGTCATGAAAAAGGCTTATTAATTCCAAATGAAAGCAATTCGCGAAAATGCCTATTTAATCGCTATTTCTTACGTTAATATCTAGGCTTTCTTGTCATTACCATTAACTGATAGCAAAAGGAGTTTAGATTCAGTCTTGGATTTTCTTTTTCGTATTGTTTAGCATGTTTTGTAAGACATCCAAAAGCATATCATGTCTCACCGCACTATTACAACTAATACATTTTTTTTTATGATTTAAAGACTGGGTTTGTGAGTGATCTTGACATTAAAAAAAAAATCTTGATTCCCCCCCCCCCCCCCCGCAGAATAGAGGCTGTAAATGAAATATACTAGGTTTCCTTATTAACCCTTTCATGCGTTTTATGTGAACAACGAGAACCTTACAGAGCTAGGACTTATTTCGTCAAGTCATTACGGGAGTGCTACGCCCTCAACATAGATAATATCAGACCGAACTATTATGACTCGATCATGAGTACATCTTTTACATGTCCAGGTGGCGGATCAAGGGGGCGGGAGGGTGCGGGCACCCCGTAAGATCGGAAGAATAAATATCAAAAATGCTTCCTTTTGTACACGAACCTTTGTTTATTTTGTCAGCGCGCTCGATCCGGCCGTAGATTTGATATATCCTACTCTATAGGGTAATGGTGATTTCTGAAGGCCGAAGGCCACAAAAAAAAAATACAACTGATGAATGATTTTATAAGGAAAATAATATTTGAGAACATTTTCGTGTGAGTTTGGGAGCCTCAATGTCAATACTGGGTTAGCACGGTTAGCTTGGACCTATGCAGTAACGCCAAAGAGTCTCATAAATTATTGGCAATGTGGCCATAAATAGATTTGCATGACTGGTTGCCATTTTTCCACTCTTCTTTCTCTCTTTTCTTTTTTTCTTTTCTGTCCTGTGTATTTGTGGAGGGTACTTATCGGATTGGAATCAGCGCCTTCGAATTGGCAAGAAACCAAAAAAAAAAAAAAAAAAAAAAAAAAAACTTGAGCATACCCATAGAATACGCATTTTCCATTGGGTGGCCATTTTGGCAGCAATTTTAGAATTTTAGCGATTGAATAAAATCTGTTGGGTTTCACGTTGGCACTCATCCAATTTGGAACCAGCACCCTCGAATGATAAGAAACCACCAAAACAACCCCCAAAATACCCTTGGAATACTGATTTCCAGTTTGGCGGCCATTTTGGCAGCCATCTTTGAATTTTAGCGATTTGCATAAAATATGTTGGTTTCACGGCTGGCACTATCGAATTTGGAATCAGCACCCTCGAATTGATAAGAACCACAAAACAACCCGAGAAATACCCTTGGAATACTGATTTCCAGATTTGGCGGCCATTTTGGCAGCCATTTTGAATTTAGCAATTAACGTAAAATCCGCGAGGTTCGCGGTTGGCACTGATTCAGATTTGGAATCAGCACCCTCGATTGACAAGAAACCACCAAAACCACCTCAGAAATACCATTTTCATATTTTGGCGCCATTTTGAATTTCTCGCGATTTGTGAAAAATGCTCAATGTTTCGCGTCTGGCATCCCATGTGGATTTGGAATCAGCACCCTCGAATTGACAAAGAACCATAAAAAAACATTGTATATATCAAAAAACAAGGTTACATGGTCTCTAGCCTAGACTAATTAGTGAGCTGAGAGAGGTATCATTAAAATGCTGAGTTGCACTTTCCTGTGATATAAACTTCTTATTCACCACTTTAATATTTTTGAAATTATTGATGATAAAACTTGGATTTCCTTTTAGGCACATTCGAACAATCCATCTCAAGGAGCATGAAAGTGAACCACTCATAATTATGCGGGGACATTTTCAGAACAATGGGGTTGAAAGATGAATTGGTGATATGAGTGACGTATCATTAGAATGGTAATGAGATGATCAACCTTTGGTTTCCTTTTTATTCCCCGATACACACAGTTATGTTCGACAAAATGAAACACCTGTCCGTGTTGTTCACTTGCGTAATCTATTATGCTACAGTCACACAGACACTTACGTTTAGTTACGTTTTTGTTGTTTTATCCTTATTTCATCTTATATTCTATCAGTTTCCATGTATTTCTTTGTTTTATTGGATGAAGGAAATTATCAGTATTTCCACTGCTGACTATGACGAAAAGGCATTCCTTAGAAGAAAAAAAAAAGAAGACCTTTTGGACGCAACGCGGACGTAACTCAACGTAAGTAAGTGTGACTGTAGCATAGCATAGTAGGGTATGATATTGATCCAAGAACAATAAACTTTGATCATCAGAAGTAAGGGGCATAATTTGTTTATCGCATGTACTCGACCTTTTAACTCCTCATATTTGATCAATTTTATTTCTAGTTCATGCTCAGAATGACAAATTTACATTTCATATTTACAACTTAGATATGATCTATGACAATGGTAATCTTATCTTGCCCTGGCAGGTGAATTGACTTATTCAAAATTATGGCCTATGGGATAAGGACAACACTAAATGTTTGCAGTGTATAATGATTGTCGAATGAAAGATATTGAAACATCACAATCATAAATTTTTGGGAAAGTAATGATGATTTTTTTTTTTTTTTAAAGCTGGGTTATAGTCTTGGTAAGCTTGAATAATATCAATCAGGAATTATATCAATTATATTGGTCTCTTTTAAAATACTCGAACGATACAAAACAAGCAAAGATAGCGTTACACCAACTTTTATATATCTGAATATTTATTAGCAAAATTTTACCGTTAGAGCAGATCTTGCGCCCACTACTGGCATTTATATTATTTCCCTTAAAAAATGCGTTCCGCATGGATGACCATTGACTAGATTGAGCTAATTTAGGTCAAAGAGCTATACCTACCTACCTACCAGGTCGGCTAAACTGCCGAGACCTAGTACGAATCCTCCAGTTATCCCTGTTGTGCATGCAGTTCTTCAGCTCGTCTGTTCCAACTACCCCAGCATCCGATTTCATGATGTCTAGGTATGTCTTGCGTTTTCTACCACGCCCCCGACGTCCATGCGTGGGCTCCCAAAGGATGAGACTGCTGGCGGCCAACTCTGGGTGACGAAAACAATGACCAGCAAGCTGCATTCTTCTTGTTGCTATCTTGTCACCTATTTTGGGTAGTTTTCCATAGAGCGTCTTGTTTGGTATGTGTTGTCTCCAGTTGATGTTGAGCACCGTTCTGAGCATTCTTGTGTAACACCCATTAAGAGACTTCTCCAGCATTGGGGTGACTGTCCATGCTTCACAGCCGTACAGCAGTATTGTTTCCACAGTTGCAATGAAGAAGCCTAGTTTGATACCTCGGGACAAGTGAGACTTCCAGACAGCACTCATTTTATTGAGAGCTTTCCAGGCTATTGCCCTCCTGATCTTGACATCAGTTTCGGTTGAATTTACCCATGATCCCAGGTATTTAAAGTCCTCTACCTCTTTTAGGGCATTACCTGACCTTGTCCTCAGTGAGTCATGTTCTGGTACATTGTATGTCATAAACTCTGTTTTTCTGGAGTTAAGTCCAAGCCCAACCTTGCTACAAAGAGCTATATAAGAAAATATTATCCTGTAATGTGTATTTTCACCCCATCCGTGTCCGTAAATTGTTTTATATGGAATAAGAAATAGCCAATATATATCTACATAGTGTATAGTAATTTGAGCTTACTTTCAAGGGGTATAAATTCCGGAAACTAATTTTAGAATATGAGAATAAAAAGCACAAAATTCATTCTCTGGTAATTTAGCCTATTGTAACCAGAACCCATTTACAGGTCATGTACCGATATTCATAGTTACCGCGATAATGCAATCTATCTTTGTTATATCATTGATGTAGACACCATATTTCATCGATACATGTTTTGTTTATATTAATTGTATGAATATGTTCATCATGTTCATGTGTGAAAACTATGTGAAATTATTATAGAATGTGTTTTATAGAGCTGTAAACTCTGGTAAAGTGGCAAGGCATAAACTATAAGGAATCGGCAAAGAAATTTCCCTCATTTTCTTTCATCTTGTCCCTTCCTTCCCCCCCCCCCCCTCTCTCTCTCGTCTCTCTCTCTCTGGTCTCTCTCTCTCTCTTCTCTCTCTCTCTCTCTCTATCGTCCCTTCTTTTCGCTACCTTTTTCTCCCCAAACCTCTCCCTCTCTCTCCTTCACGGTCCCCTCCCTTGTTTCCCCCATCTTCTCTAGTTCCATCTTTCTTTCTTTTTCACTGTATCCTTCGTTTTCACTTCATATCTCTCACTCTCTCCCTCCATCTTATCTCTCTCTCTCTCCCTCTAATCCTCTCACCCACCCTCTCTTCTCCCTTTCTATTCACAGCCATCTCCATTTCTTCCTATCCCTATATCCCTTCCGCCTCTCTCGCTCTTCTTATCGCTTTTTCTTTCCTGATCCCTTCCTATTATAGTCTTCTCTCCACTTATTCTTATATTTTTCTTGTTTATTCCATATATCAATTTTTTTTCTTCTTTCCTGTTTGGACAAACTTTTTCTAATACCAATTTACACCATGGAATCCAACAATACAGGAAATAACGTATTCGTTTTACATTGATTTTCATTCATGTTATAATATTGAAAAGCATTTACTTTAAAAAAAGCAAGAGCAATTATCTCATTTTGTAAATAATTTAGATGCTATTAGCAATGCTCAACACTAATATTTTTTGGGAGTTGCCCTGCAGGGCAACCAAATTTTTGATTTTCCTCCAAAATGGTTGCCCGAATGAAAAATCTGGTTGCCCTGCCAAAAAACAAAAACAATGACAACAATGAAGATTTGATTTTTATGTAAAAAACTTCGCATAAAATGTGATTTACAATGAACTCCTAATGTAAGATAATTTACAGGGTCAATAGCCCAACATATTTAGTCCGTCATGCAAGACCTTACATTAGTCTCGCAGAAAAATGTGGTTGCCCAGTTCGGGCAACTACTTTGATCATTTCTTCCGAATCTGGTTGCCCGAGGGTCAAATCTGGTTGCCCCGGGCAACGGGGCACATGCTAATGTTGAGCGTTGCTATTAGACTAACTAAAGTGACTACAGTGAATATCATTGCATCGTTTTGTTTGAACTTATCTCCTACATGTATATGATAATTAAGATATTCATTAATTTATGTCGTTTTCCCCCGAAAACAAATACAAAAAGGAAAAAAAAATGGGAGGTTGGCATTATCCGTCAATAAAGTCATGAAACCTTATATGTCTATGAAAAATGTTTACAAGTTTCCTATTCAAGTTGAAAGTTTTATTTTCCACACACATTAACATATTTACAGAATTAATACATAGAATAAATATTGATAAAATAACATTAACACATCATAAAGGGGTGAAAGGGGGCCAACTTAACAACTGACTTGCCACTATGTAACGACATAGCCAAAATGTACCAATTAAAATGCAAACTAAGAGAAGAGAGATAGTTTGGCAATGTTGCTAAAGAGGGCGCGTGTCAAAATGAGAGGTAGCGATTATCCAGCAATGTGATAAAAGTATGAAAAATTTGATTGCCGCAATAAATTAAAATATATTTATGAAAGGAAATTTGCTATGATTTGATAATTTGGTTGGATAAAATTGTATCAATGCGTCATTGCCATACAGGACTAAATGGCAACGACATGAATAAACATATCTTCTCTGGATGCTGCTTTTGTCTCTGCCTTTGGATTGGTACCCCTTGGTTATTATTTATTTGCTAGAAGTATAAATGAAATCTTAAAAAGTTTTCGGAGAAATGTAAAATACATCTCATAATTGTATTTACTTATGATCCCTCTTTTCCAAAATTAATTTGTTGACCTTTGTTCTTTTGTCTTCCCCATTGTTTCAGAAATGATTATGTCTGATAATTTACTGCTTTCAAGATATGATTCAATACGTATGACGTTTGATGGTAAAAGTTTGAAAATAAACATTTAATGTTCTTTTCAACTCACATTCATAATGTAACTCTTTTCGCATTATATTTAACATTGTTCATCCCAAACTGAGAACAAAGCATTTAAAGTAAACCAGCAGTCGATGGACTGAACTATAGCCAGGTAATTATAATATGCATTTATATACCAAATGATAAACTTCCGAACAACCAACGATGCAGCCAGTACTAAAACTATTTAACTTGTACATTGTATAAATCATCCAGGACAATCAGATAAGTATGGACATAATATTCTTTTTTTTCGAAAACAATTACCAAAATGAAAGGTGTCATCTCACCATCATATACTATAATCCCAACCAATATATTAATATTCATATCAAATATCAGGGAATACATAACAAGCTATAATTCACCATATCAAATGCTATGGAGACATCAATAAATCACATAAATGTTATTTTTCTTCTAAAAACTTTAAGTGTTTTTATACCTGTTTATTGAGAGTTTTCGTAGTTTCACTTTTTATACTTTTGTAATTAATGTAAACACTTGAAAGTTTTACATTGTATATATTATTGTTTTTTGTTATTTCTATTAAATGAAATAGAATAAAATCGGACTTAACTGAATTTAGGCGTTCCTTTCACGATATCTGGTCATGTACTTCTTTCAGAAATGAAAAGAGACTATTTTTTTATTTTTTCAGACTGTACAAAATATTCGACAATACTCTGGCCTATAATTAAATATAATAACATAGCTTTAAAAGAAAACTTCAAGAATTTTCGCTATGCTGCATTACCTGTGGCAAGTGATGATAGAGGGTAGGAAATAAAGAATCGGAGAGGGAAAGCATGCGTGTATATATATGTGTGTGTGTGTGTGTGTGTGTGTGTGTGTGTGTGTGTGTGTGTGTGTGTGTGTGTGTGTGTGTGTGCGATAGAGAGAGAGACAGAGAGAGAAAGAGAGGGTGTGTGTTTGGGTATGTGTCTATTTTTAATATTTTAATGAAGTGGCCGGTTTTAAAGGTATGGATGATTCACGTCACACATGCCTTTGAACATTTAGGTCTTTAAAAGGTATTTTACACAACATTTGACAATGTCTCTTGTTAATCCAAGCGTAAACTTACATGGTATGCCACAAAATTAATGGTATAAAGTTATTATTAAATTATTTAGAGGTATTATTATTATTTATTTTTTTACTCATTTTGCACAGCTGATCATATGCATTAAATGTTATATTAGCTACCGATGCTTAAATGGTTACCAATGGCTACTCGTTATTATTAACGGTTAAAATTCATTGCATACCCACAAAACACAGATTGTCCCTACAGTCATGACAGTTATTTGACTTGCTCAAGTTTTCCCAACATGGTATCTGTTTGATAATGATTGGATTCCAGTCTCAGGAAATCATTGTGATAACCAACTTATTGCATGTTCCCCACTTGCCGGAATTTTCTTTGGGTGAGTGGGACGGTCCATTGATACGGTTCGGTTATAGCATTGGAAAGTTTAATCAAAGTGGAAATCGCTCTCCCTTATCATGCTTATGATAATGTGCATAATGTTACTATTAGGTCAAAATATGTATAAATTATTTTGTTTTCTCTTTTACAATTTCAATGTATTTGCTTCTTAAGTTAAATAATTATGCATAAATACAACGTTATTTCCCACTCTTCAATAATAAATGAATAATCTACATGTTTTGAAGAATATATTTAATGGTTAAATATTCACTATAAATTTATCACAACTACATTATTCTTGTTTTTCTCGATGATAAACAAAATCTTCTGTATGACGTATTGTACATAAACAGTTGTTTTTCTTAAGTACATTTAACGCATTTCAATGTGATTGTAACCAACATTTTCTCATTGTATACGTACATTAGTGGCGTACTTGGCCTGATTGGACACAGTGCTTGCGGGGGCGCACTATTGTGCACAAACAATGGTGCACTCCCGTAGGTGTTGTGTCTGATCGGGCTGGGTGCGCCACTATACAGGGTGACCCAGAAAAAAGGAAACCCAACTTTGATCATCAATAATTTCAAAAATATTTCCATGGTGATTATAAAATTTATATCACGGAAAGGCAACTCATTACCATTTTAATGGATACCTTGCTCAGCTCACCAATGTCACGCATTCACTGAAACCCCATTGTTTTGAAAATGTCTTGCAAAGTTGTAGTTTCACTTTCACGCTCATTAGATGGGCTGTTGCAATGCTGCCTAAAAAGGGAACCCAACTTCATCATCAATCATTTAAAAGCATGACAGTGTAATTATGACGTTTAATCACTGAGAAGTGCCACTCATCATTGTATTGATATCTCTTTCAGCTCGCCAAATGTCACGCATCAACTGAACCCGATTTTCTGAAAATATCTTGAAAAATTGTGATTAGATGCAGCTGTCATGCTTCTTACATTCTCCACGGAGAACTAAAGGTTCTCTGGTTTTGTGAGCAGTAACATGATGAAATTACCTGGATGGTAAGATTAACGACTAAATAAGTAGACATTCCAACCCATTTATCAAACATTTATTAAAGTCCCGGAATGCTCTACTTAGATTTTTTAGGAACCTTAAAGCAACTCATCTCTCAAGGAGCATGAAAGAGAGCAGTTTCCCAATTTTGCGAGACAATTTTCAAAACAATGGGGTTCCAGTGATGCATGATATTGTGAGCTAGAGAGGTATCATTAGAATTGGTAATGATTGTACTTGCAGTGATATAAACTTCTTATCACCACTGAAATTGTTTGAAATTATTGATAATCACAAGTGGGTTCCTTCGCGGCACATTCACACAAACATTCGAGGTGCATGAAAGTGACACACACAATTTACAAGACTTTTTCAGAACAATGTTCAGCGAAGCATGATATTGTGAGGTGAGAGAGATATCATTAGAATGGTAATGAGTTGCATTTACAGTGATATAAATTTCATAATCCCCATTGGAATATTTTTGAAATTATTGTTGATCAAAGTTGGGTTTCCTTTTTTCTGGGTCACCCTGTACATGTATCTTTTCAATGTCAACGGACAGTTTCATGCACCTGGTTAAAAGTCACTGTATACCCGCAATTCACAAAATGTCCCTGGCAATTGACTTCCTTAGGTTGCCTGATATGGCATCTGTTTGATAATGACTATATTTCAGTTGCAGGAAATCAATAAACTTAACAGATTTATTGAATGTTCATCACTTACTAGAATTTCTTTGGGTTGAGCCCTGAGAAGTTTAATTAAAGTGGAAATCGCTCTTCCTAATCATGCTTTATGTACATATTGTTACTATAAGGTTGAAATTATTTATAAATTATATTTTTTCTCTTTGTTAATTTAAATGTATTGTTTCTTTTGGTTACAACAGTTGTATGAATTCAAATGTCATACTATTTTGTAAAATATATAATGTAGTTAAGCCAATTTAGCTATAATTGGTCTGTAAAATGTAAAATATTTTTGCATGAAAGCAATCTAAGGTTCCTTAACTTTAATTCTAATTTTATTTTAGATGTTTTTTTTGTGGATGAGTAGCTCTAAATATTGAGCTAGTTAATATGAAACTAAGTAATTTGGTTAACACATTAGGATCTCATTTTCATCAACCATTCCTATGTCAAAATTTTATGTCCACAACCTTACACCTCCTCATTCAATTTCATCCTTCTCTCATGTTCATTATCATACTATTGCGACACAGAAAATTTACATACAATCTCCCATGACTTTAATGAAAATAAATTGGTAATAATAGCTCATAGTAATGAATAACGATTTAGACATATTTTATATTTTTAATAACAATCAACCCTATGATAGCTTATATTACTCAACTGATGAATTTAATTCAAATTTCCAAAAAGCACACCACAAATTCAGTTTACTTCATTTAAATGCTAGAAGTCTGAGCAAAAATTTTGATTCTCTTGAAACATTGCTTCATACTCTGAATAATTTTTCCTTTTCGCTTATTGGTATCACAGAAACTTGGCTTCATAAGAAATTCCCTGATTTATTTAACTTACAAAATTACAAGTTGGTAAGACTAGATCGTGAAGAAACAAGAGGTGGGGGTGTCGCATTCTATATCAATGAAAATCTGCAGTTTAAAATTCGAAAAGAAATATCAATAAAAGAAAGTGAATCTTTATTTTTTAGAAATCACCATTCCTAACCAAAAATTGGATTGATTTATAGACCCCCTAATAGTCTCAGAAATGCATTTTGCGAAGATATTGATAGATGCCTTCATACCCTTACGAGAGAAGGAAAACAGCTTTATATAATGGGTGACTTGAGTATTGATTTGCTATCTCAAAGCTCTAACCGCAATACACTTCTTAATATTACTTATTCAAATTGTTGTTATCCACATATCAATAAACCAACCAGAATAGACGGACAATCTTCAACACTTATTGACAATATATTTTCCAATATATTTGATAAAGATATTACCAGTGGATTGATATATTCTGACGTATCCGATCATCTACCCATTTTTGTAATATGTAATAATGACATTTCAATGGCAAAGCCAAATAAATCCTCTATGTACAGAAAAGAAACACCCCGAAATATTGAATCATTCAAAAGTTATCTCGCTTCTGAAGATTGGATTGATGTCTTTAGTGAATCGAATGCAAACATAGCTTACGATAACTTTCAAAAGAAATTGCAGATATATTTTGACAAAAATTTTCCC
>CALNVZ010002872.1:0-16601 GCA_940671915.1 Paracentrotus lividus
GAGTGGCCTATTTTCATTGATAAACACTAACAGCCAATAAGCGGTGCGTTTGTATCCGCGATGGTACTGAATATTCATACCTTTCTAGGGTGGCGATATGCGTGTAGTAGGCCTATAGTCATGCCGCCGATCCGGGGGCAAGAAAGCTCATGAATTATTCATTTTTTGTCATGCGGATTTAGGTTGTTTTTTGTATGCAAAATACACACTTATCGTTATGAATGTGGGTGGGCTAGAACTTTTGTTGTTACGATGAAGTTCAGATTTGTTTCATATATTCCGTTTCTATGAATTTTTCAAGCTTATATATTATATCATTTTTCCTGATTCCCTTTTCTTCTTCTTTTCATGCTTTCTTCCCTCCCTTCAGATTTTTTACCTCTCTAGACTCCCTTTTTTCCTATTCTCTTTTCTTTTTCTTATTTTATTTCTCTCTCTTTTTTTATATATATATTTTTTAAATCTATACCTTTCTCTTTTTTTACAAATCTTCTTATGTATTTATTTGTATTTTACAACCTTTATGCTCTTTGTAAATCCTTCTTGTGCTTTACTGATATTGATTTCAATAATATTCATAATAATAATAATAATGATTCATCATTATCATCATTTTATTGTCATAACTCTCATTATCAGTTTGATTATTATGATTGTTTTTTAAATGTAGGATCACTATAGAGATTCATATGGTTACTATCTCAACTCAAGCTTTTCTAATAATCCCCATTCACAGGCTTACACAATATGATATATTATATATATAAGTGGTACAGCAATATAGTTATAATTATTACTTCTGTGCTTTTCTCTTCTTTCTGTTTTCATTTCGTATTTATCTGTTCATTTTGTTTGTGGCAGGGAGGGACCTTTCCAGCTTAGGTTCAGTCGCAACCATAATCGCAATTGATTACCCCCGTCCCCGATTTTTACTGTTACGTTTTAGTTTCGTTCTTTCCCTCTTCATCATCCTTTACATTTTGTTCTTCCTCTCCTCATAAACATTTGTTTACAATTAAATTCTTTTTAGTCATTATTAGCCTAATTTTTATTTTTTATTATAACCCCCTATGTATGTTACCATTACAATGTATATATAAGATGTTGCAACAGATCGTTTGGTTTTTTTTTTTACGCTTATGATGTATGAAAATAAAGAAATATCAATTAAAAGATAAAAGATTAAGTTCGTTATTATCATATTTCTTTTTTAAAAATTGATACAAAGTGGTATATAATATGGTATATAAGAGAGAGAGAGAGAGAGAGAGAGAGAGAGTTATTGCAGTACTCCTTAATTAAGTATCTTAATCCATGTCTTTCAATTATGAATAGGGATAATCTTCAAAGCGGCGAGCGATCACACCTTTGCACAATAGGGCCTATTCAATAAACGTCCATTGTGGTTTACATTACTAATCATTCATCTCCAGGACGTTCAAATTTGAAATGAAAGGTTTTGTTTCGGGCTGGAGGTGAAATACATAAAGCCACACTTTCATCACCAAGTTTGAGCTTGAACGTCGATCGAGCTGGTGTAATTTGCATATACTATGCAAATAAGCACCTTCCAAATATGGGAGAGAGCACGAGCGCCTCTACAGCCTCGCTTTGATTGGACGGTTCACGGCAGTGACATTATGGTTGCTATGCTCACATTTCGCGACGAGTGTTGGAAGCGATTTTGTTTTGAAATTGACTTTTTTATGATAAATCGTATACATTTCAAGTTAACAAAGCTACAAGTACGGTGACAAATGTCTAAATATCCGACTCATACCATGTTTTTATTGATTCATTGAATATTGAGTAGAAAAACAGTTGGAAACTGGGCTGAACTTATCAGGACTTTTCAGCCCGAGTATATTCGGGCTCAGTCCACGAGTGGACAAAAGCTATCCCGAGTATATTCGGGCTCAGTCTCCAACCGGTTAACTTATTTTGGGGGTTGAAACGCCACTCAGTATTTTTGGGGGGTTGTAAGGATGCTATTTAATAATATAAATATCTCAATATTTGGGACCGTCTTCTTAATTCAACTTTAAGCCCCCCCTCGACATTTTTTGCGATAAATCCGCAGTGCGAAAATTTTTTATCGCGCCGCTAGCTGACTTTTTACTTTCAAGTCTTGTGCATCTTTTAAAACTATTTTTCGCGGAAATCGGGCGTACCGTTACTATGTTCCATGATTTTGAAAAAATTTTCGTCAGACCAAAAATGGCCTCAAAAACGTGATTTCATGTACAAAAAGTCAATCTACAAAAATGTGTTTTCAGCTAGAATTCATAAATGAGTGATTCATTTTTAATTTTATTGACAAGAGTAATTTAATTGATACTATTTATGGCCGAAATAATGCTACGGACGAATTGAGTCTGAAAAAAACCAATAAAAATAAAAACGTTCCAAAAAACAAAGAAATAAATAAGAATTAAAAAAACAATAAAATAACAATAAGAAAATCGATTTTCGTACAAGGAATTTTTTCTTGGTACAATTCTTAGAATATATAAAGAAAATATTTTCAAAAAAAATTAGCTTTCTAGCTTTATTGGTGAATTAGAGTAAAAAGTATGATTCACTGAATAAATTAGGCATAATTAATTTCATAAAAAATAAAGTATATGAATCTTCATGTAATTTACCTTATTACAACCGCATAGATTATTCATCCTCTACCTTCATCAAATTTCGTCGACGATCGCCGATGCCGCGGCGAGGATCTTAGGAGGGGGGGGGGCCATAATGCCCCCCCCCCCCCCCCGAGACTTTGAGCTCACGAAATAGCCCACAGGTAAGTTAGGGTTAAACCTGAGTATAGTTTTGGCTAACAAAAAAAGAATTAGCACAAAAACCGAAATCGAATTAGTTACATGTTGTCCACATTGCCCACTAAAAGACTACTGTGTGAGGATCCTGTGAATTCCTTTCATTATTTCCGATGAATTTCAGCTGAAATTGTTTAGAATGAAGGGTGATTTAACTGCCGTTACTATACCTCTGCTGACGTTCGCACGCCGGAGTTAGCGGTGAATTAGTGCGAACGATCTGTGTGTAACACCCACAACAAGGAGAATCCCCATTGAGTTTCCACGTGAGCGCTAACCTGAGACGGGTCCCTGACTTATCTTTTATCCTTAGAACACTAAAAACGAGATTTCAAGACTATAATTTGACTTTATCATAGGTTCTTGGATTCAATCTATCATAATTAGCTTAATGTGGAATCAAATTATATTTCTTTCTCCCGAAACTAACACCAGCCTTTAAGCTGTTATCTTTATTATTTGAGCCACATTTCAGAGAAAAATTGTTTTGGGCGTGTGTTAGGGGTTAAAAAGACAAAAGTAAAATCATTTCTTCCCCACTTCAACTTATGTAGCTACAACAACGTAATTCTTTTAACATTCCATTTACTACTAGCTGAGTCCCCTAGCCAATATCTCAAGCAATCCTATTGTGCAGGACAGTAGTTGCATCAAAGAGCTCCATAAGGAGTTCTGAATTTAAGGTAAATATTATGTCATCTGGAAGGGCTGGAAGAAAAATAAGAGTTACATAGAATATTAACATTGACCAATCAATGTATACACCCAGAAAACTAAATTTTAACAATTGACATGATTGACTTTATAGTTTATTAAACAAGAAAAAACATAATAAGATGAGGAATATAATGAGCAACATACATAAAATGGAAAGAACAATCCAAAACAGGAACGAGCACCACGAAAAAACAGACACAGACAAAACCAGAAACAAATTAACAACTTAGAACAACAGAAGGAAAAAGAGAAAAGAAGGAACACAAAAGGAAAGACAGAGAAAACCAATGAATTAAATAATATATTGACCAATTATAAATTACATGTAGTGCATGCTTTGATAGAAAATCATTGGTACGTGTATTCATAAACTTCTCAAATGGTTTCAGGGTTAGCGGTGTAAACAAGTGTTAACGCCTCTGTTCCCTAAATTGTTTTCTCTCCATTGACGTTTAATACAGCATGGTTGACCCTGTTACAGGGAGGTACCCACAAAAGAACCAAGTACATTAAGTACACTGTCTTTCTGTAAGCACGCAAAAAGGAGCTCAAACATCACAAAGACAAGTGAAATTTTGGTCTTCATAATTGTTCGCCCTACATGTTAGTATCCCAGCAAGCATTTCCTGTAGGCAGTACATTGCATGCCTTCCAACAGGAATAAATTATATATTTTTATCATTGGTTGATTCCCAAAACTGTCTCATCATTTCAGAGACAATTTCTTCTTTACAATTCCAACCCACACAACCACTCTACAGGCAATTCTCCTGTTTTATTGGGGTTAAGGATAGACCAGGATATTCCTTCCTCACAGTAAACAAACTTATAAAACTTTAAGTAGTTCATACAACTGTATAAACATAAAAATTTCATTTTTATACATGTATGAAACTCTGCTAAAAGTTTTTTAAGCAGAGTGCGAGAGTAAAATAGGGACCTGGTTTGTGAGCTGAGTTTCAAAACATCCCATAAATATCCACAACAATACAGACTAGGCCATTTATTCAAATGAAATGAATATGACTCGTCGATACCATTCCTCACAGACAAACAAAACTTTATAAACTTTACAGTACATACAACTGCTTTATAACATAAAAGTTCAATTTTATACATGTACATGTCATGAACTCTGCTAAAGTTTCTAAGAAATGCAGATTAAAGTAGGGACCTGGTGTGTGCTGAGTTCAAACATCCATAAATTCGCACAACAATAACAACTAGCGCCATTGTATTCAAATGAAATGAATATGACTCCATAAACGATAATTCCTCCTCACCAATAGTACAACAAAACTTGAAAACTTTCAAGTTAAGTATCATACACAACTGTTAACATAAAAGTGTTTCATTTTATACATTTATGAACTCTGCAAAAGTTTTAAGCAATGCAGATTTAACTAGTAGGGACCTGGTTGTGTGTGATACTGAGTTTCAAAAAACATCCATAAAATTTCCACAACAATAACAATAGGATCCAATTGCTCAATTTAATATGAATATGAAATATCGCTCGTTGAAAGATCAAATTCCACAAGAGAGGCACAAGGCTCTCTAACCCTACCAAGCTTTTTGGAGACTATTATATCTAGTAACAATTAATATCCAACTTCAGACCTATTTTTCAAGTTAAGTTCTATGATCATGACATTAAAACTCTTTGTGAGGACAATATCATTCTATGAAACTTGGAATGAACCATATCTGATTGTAAAGTTGTGTTTTGAGAGGATTTAGACATACAAAAAACCAAAGCCAAATTGAAGAAACCAAATAATAAGCCTAGGGGAAGCTTGTAAAAAGCTATCTACACTTTTGAACAGAGTAAGTTTCAGCTTTTTCTCACATATATTCAAGGAAAAATCAATGTCAGCTAACAGTTTTTGGATATAGTCGCAATCAAAATGCCACCATTAAACGTGAAAAATACTTCACTGAGCATGAATATTGTGGTGTAAATTCATGTTACTTCATAGGCCTACATGTACATTTGTACCAAAGACGGGGTTAAAAAGGGCTGAAAGAAATCGATTCAATACAATTAGAATTGAAAGATACATAAATACACATTGACTTTGAGGTGTAGAATATCCCATTTAAAGCACAAGTCATAAAAGGAAATGCTTGAATGCAATAAATCAAATTACAAATATGCTGTATGAACCTTGAAGTAATAAATTAAAAATTCTGAAAGGGACTCCATAATGGAAAATCATACATTACACACACAATTAAATCTCTTTTCTTCAGACTAAAGTTTTAATGAATAGCGAAAAATAGGAAATAATTGGCCATTTTGATAAAATATCTATTCAGTGCATGCATGAAAGCCCATTGCATGGTTGAATACATGTATTAAATAGTGGCTTTGCAATTTAATTCATTTCCAGCGGACAGGCCTCAGTATATTTCTTGCTTTTAATTTTAAAGGCCCGGTCCCACTGGCGGGGGATTACATTAATTGCGCATGAGTTGCGTTATTACAAAATTTCGTTATCCGCAAAAACAAAAAAAACAAAACAAAAACAAAAACAATCCGGCAAATTCATCGCAAATCATCCTAAAAAGCCAGTGGGACCACGCCTTAAAGACATCAAAAAAAATTTATTGTCACAGATGAAACTGCATACACCAGAAACCCCCCCCCCCCCTCCATCTCCCACTAGCTTTATAGTGAACAGAGTATTAAATGTATTAAGTGAAAAAACACTCCAATTCAAAGACTTTAAAGGGATGCCAGTAACACTGAATTGATTATTCAAATCACAATTTCTTGATTTAGCGCTCACTTTCGTCAACATTAATTATAAACTTATAGGTCAGTCTGGTATCTCTTCAAAATTACAAGTTAATTGCTTGCTTACTTTCGAATATCAAGTGATTTCATACTCAAATTTAGTAAACCATCTCGTGGCTGGAAAACAAATGCCATGTGCCTTTTCAAGACACCCCACTTCCTGATCGCTGTTCCCCGCCGACCCTAGCGAGGCTGCGAGGGTTTGCTGCAAAGGGTTGAAATTCACTCGCGTTTGGCTGTTAACACTGTTTTGGTAGCTATAAAATGACTTCCAATTTGATCTGAAATTTTCAGTTAGTTTGTTTTATACTATTAGAGCCAATATAATTTTATGTCATCTGATCTAATGCTCTTGTTTTGAAAGTTACTGTTTCCCTTTAATAGTTAACAACAGTTAGCGCAAATCCTTATGACAGGTGACCTTGACCTTGAAGGGAGTGTTTGGTGAAGGTCATGGCCCGTTTGGGAATGTTAGTCCATCTGGATTTCAGTTCACATGCAAGGAGTATTAAGATGTATATACGATTGTGTACATGTAGTGCTTACATTACAACTGACTATCTAACCACTAAAAAAGTACATGCTATATTCATTATAATCTATTGAATAAAAGTGCAAGCTCTGTAAAGCCTGTACTGTTAATATTTGTTCATTATTTTCTTGTTCTTTCTTTCGTTATGCCCCTTGTTTGGATCGATGGACTGTTTCCAATAGTTTCCACTGCTAAATTATCTCCTTCCTTCAATGAGTTTTAAGTTTTTTTTCTTTAATTCCCCCCTCCCCATTTTTTTTTTGTTGTTTTAAAATCTTATTCATTCCATTAAATCATAACTTCTTCCTTTTAAAATAGATAATTTCTTCGCTCAGCGGCCGCGGAGGCCAGGGGGGGGCGGACGATCAGTCCCACTTTTTTCATTTACATGTAGGGTACGAAAAACATGAAAATACAACCTACACATGTACATGTTCGTGATTTTTAGCCTCCATGGCCCCCTTTATATTCTACTGTTTACTTTATTCGTAAAACGTCTCTTCTCTTCACCATGTAACGCCTTCAAATTTTCTTCTAGTTCCTGTCTACTTTATTGTTCCAGTTGAATAACAAAAAAGCCCCAGTAAGGAAAGCCTTGGTTTTTCACAAAATTTGATCAGTCTTGGAGCATATTTGAGCTCAGTGTGCACTATTCAATCTAATAAATCTCGCTAAGCTAGGTCACAGCAACTTGATGCAAATAACTCACATGTGTCAACACAGCCCAGTTTTCAAGGTAAACTCCTTTGATTAAGATGATCTAAAAATTAAATTTGACAGAGATCTTTTCGATTTTGACCTGGACAATTTTGAACATTTTCTTCTTTTTTGTCTCAAAACCTGGCAAGCTCCAGCATGGAAAAGATCCATATTAAAGATCTTTCAATCTGTATCATTCAGAATTGTTATATTGAATGAAAATTACCATGTGTCTCCCCTTAACCTAAGGATAATGTTATTGAGAGGCCATAAAACTATCTGATTTGGGGTGTTTCTTTTCCCTATCTGCTATTTTTTCTTCTCCTTTGTGATTCGTAATGAGCTAAGTTTCAAATACATGCTCAGGTTTTAAGTTTTTCCAGTTATTGTTTGAAATTAAATTAATACAATTGCGTACAGTAACAATCATTCAAAACATTGTTACATATTAATAAGCCAGATAATACCATTGAGAAATAGGATAGGCTTTAAAGAATAAGTTCAACCTTATTATCATGGAGGGTCTATATCGGACAAATTTCATTGAAATAACATACCATAGCAGGGCGATCCAGCGATTTCAATACGGGGGGGGGGGGGGCCAAAATCGGAATTTGAATTTGGTACACCCAAAAAAAAATTCCAATACATTCGGGCAGTACACTCAATTTTTTGTTGGCCTATGGCCATCAAAGAGGTCACTTTGGATGTTATTCACACATAGGGGTAACGTTGGGGGGTCAATCCGGTCCGCTCGTCTATTTTTTACTCCAGTTTTTTTTTTCCTTTTTTTTTTTTTTTTTTTTTTTTGCTGTATCCGCGCCCTGCATAGACTGTAATTTAAATTTCTCATTCTGACTTATTTGTTGATTCTAATCAATTTGGGCTACGTTACCATATGTTCTGCTGCTGTGCTGCAGTTGAAAGCTTCCTTAGATCTTTGAAAGGTCGGGTCTGGGTTCAAACCTGGTTTCAATAGCAGAAAAAGGAGGATGTCACAAGAGAGGAGGAGACACTTGATGTAACGAAGTTGAATGGTCAAGAGAGAGGAGAGAGATAGAGAGAGAGATGAGAGAGAGTAAAGGAATGAAACAGAAGTAACAACGAAGAGAAAAGATGATGGGGGACGAGAAAAAAATTGGGGGCAATTTGAAAAAAAAAAAAAAAATTTTTTTTTCTGTTTCTTTTCGAAGAATGTTAACAGGCACGCATTAAAGGCAAGAATCATAGTTAGTCCTCAAATCACCCTTCAGCTTTACACCTCAATCTTCAAACGAACATATTTACAATGTAAAGTGCCACTTGTGTTTTGCTCACCAAAGGCCTTTTTTTTCTCACATTACAACCATTTGCAGGTGCATGGAGCTCTGAGAAGTACGATTACATAGGTGCCCTTGGCTGCATGCAGCCTTAGATTTCTCTGCTAAAGGCTTACAACTGGGTTACAATGCAAAATGTGATTTTCCCTTTGACTGTATATTGTAGGCACATAATTTATAGCAAAGCAAATATTAAAACCTATTGATTATAAAATTTGATAACTCAGAAAAATATTTAAGATACATGTAAAGGTATGAAACTGTAAGGGATTATATTTTATAACATGTCCTACCAGAATGCCAGTTTCAGAAGATTTATAACTCCATTGGCAGATATCTTAGGGGGTTGAAATCCATCCCATTTTTTCTAATTTTCACCAAATTCCAATGTAAATTACCTATTATTTCTTATTTTTTGCCAAATAACCCAATTGTTATCGCTCATTTGATAATCATTTTTACAAGACTTACAAAATGTATTTGAAGGCAGCTTTTATTTCTTTTAACAAATCCTAATTCATTATCTTTATTTTCAAAAACTTTGCTTGTTTTGTAAAATGTGATCGCATTAAAGAAACCTGAACGTGACTGGTCGTACAGTGCTTTAAGGTTTTTTTCATATGAAGCCGTCTGCACTTCAAAATTTTCTTTGGTGGTATGATTGAGGACCTAAGTTCCTTACTTTTTTGAACTACAAATCATTCACTCTACTACTTTTTAAGTGAACTAAATATGGGTGCATTTTTGTGACTCGCCGTGACACATTTCGAGGGTGTTTTTCAATTTGAAATATTATCAAGCGCGGTTAAAACATAAAATGCAGTTCTGAACCAATGTGATTATACAGATGGGTATAAAGTAAGTCAGAATTACTAAGATTTATGAATCTACTCACTATGGAACACGCTTTAAATAGAATTATTACTAAAACCATTACAAAAATAAAAACATACTTTTGAGAATTTGTTGTCTCTTTGGACGGTGTGTAACCAGTTGTTGAAGATAAAGGTGATAAAAATTTGTACCTAGCCGAAAAAGTACTATATTTTTTCATGGGTTTTATTTGAAATTTTAAAAGCACATGGGCGTCGATTACACGATGTGCTGATAAATAATTAAAGTTGTGCACCAGATTTTACAGATAAAACCAACGACCAAAACAGTAATAGCATTGCTCCTGAAATGCGATAATTCATTTCTTAGGTATTTAATGGATGCTGTCCAAAATCTTACCTCTCTTTCCATTCTGTACATATCCATGGTTAGTATTCTCTGGCCTAACACACTTCCATCTTTACATCCAGAGGGCAGCATGAAGAACTCCTTTGGGAGTAGGAAAATGCATGTTGATCTGTGTTGAAAGATGAGATTTAAACTGTTCAATCTATATGTTGCCACAAGAATTAGATAAATGATTTCTGAATAATTGATTGTTAGAACCCAGCCTAACTACTAGTTTTCGTGGACATGTTCAGTAAATTTACAACTTGACCCAACCCGTATTCTAGGATTTTGTTTCTTTGAAACATTCTCTCATGAAGTGTTATGGATTTTATTTTTTAAACTTTGCATTCCACCAAAAATAACAAAAAAAACAAATATACATGTAGGGGGAGGACTGGGTAATTATGCCCCCTGTTTTACATTCATATTACTACCATTAAATGAAAATTTCCAATAATATTCTTATTACGCAAAAATAAAGTCAGTTCCTATATACTCATAATATACATAAAAAATTATAAACCTGTGACTCTCATTTTGCAATTAATTACCATTATTGTTTTGGGCCATAATTACCCCAACAGCTGGGGGAATTTATGGCCGCGCTATCGTAATGACTGTATGAATTCAATATATTATGCTAATTAATTTATGGTAATGTTAAAAATAAATGTTGTGGGGTATTCCTAATACACTTATCAACCCCAACAATTGATTTAATCAATAAGTGGTTCAGCCAAAATGTTTAAAATTTTCCGGTCTAGCAATACATATATTTATGTAGATATCATACAATGAATGTCCCCTCATACTTCTATACACTGTTTATTCATTGGGGCCATAATTACCCAAGTGACATTTTCAATTTTTGATCCCTCTTACAGCTTTGAAAGATATTTCAGTGGATGTTTTTCGTTGTGTTTTGTTTAGTTCCTATTGTTTCTGTTTTAATAAAATTTCATCTCAATTGAATTTTAATCCATGATATTCACACCCCAAATAAAAAGCAGACTTGCCCACTTGCCCGTCATATGAACAAATTGTGATTGCCATACATTTAGGCTCCCCTAAGCACATAATTTTTAAAGTTTATGGCTACTTTTTGAGATGATAGTAGTAAGAGTTTAGCTAGGCATTTGTGTACAAAAATTAAATTATCATTGTGTAATGCAGCAAAGAATCCAGGATGTTCATTATGGGGGGGGGGCCAAAATCGGAATTGAGATTTTGTTACACCGCTCCCAAAATTTTCCCTTTTACACGGCAGCAAAAGTACACGGCCATGCGTTTTGAGTTGGGCCCTTAAAAAGGGAGTTGTGAACATCTGCTCCTGAAAATAGATTTACTTCAACAACTATACCCTTATTGCTGGTTTTGGCTTAAATTAAAGCTCTGATGTATAATACATACAGAAATACTTGTATCAAAACATGATAAAAAAAAATTCATCATTCGTAATTAACTTAAAATAATCATAATATCTGGGGGAAGGAGGATCCCTTATTGCGCACAAAATTTGGCAAATGGAGCGTATGAGTGAGTTAATCAAGTTCACAGAGAGTTTTTTGGTTTGAAATGGAATACACCCTGTGAAATTAATCAATTAACTTATTTTGATTAGTTATTATATTAGTCCAGGAATTTTGAATTATCTTGGATTACAGTTAATTGGCCATGCTTTTGATCCTACAAAAAGGTTTAGTTTTTCACACTACTCCTCAAAGAATGATTTTGTTTATATTTACTCAATCATTGTAAGTGAATAATTCCCAATAATTGATTTTAAGTAGCATTTCTGAACTCCGTCAGACAGTTCAGCTGTGGAAGAGGAAATGTATACTTTTATGGGTTAAATATAGATTTTGAAAGTTAGAAGCACTTTCAGTGAATTGCGCGGGCATTAGCACAAATTGTGTTGGAGTGTGTCACACAACATTGGGCCCAAACTGTTAAACGCATGGCCACACTCAAAAAATTTTTTGTTCATGTCATGTTTTGCCGAGATAACGGGCTGGGGTTGTTTGGTTGTTTTTTTTTTGGCTAAGGGGTGGGCCCCAGGCCCGTGGGCCCCATGAAAATGTTATTTGAACGGGTTAGCGTTGTACATTTCTTGGATAACCTGGCCTGCCGCACCTTGTAACCCGAGTGGAGTTGAGGGGCCTGGTTTTTCTGTGATCTGTGGTATACTGTCTTCTAATGAATGAAAGGACAGTAGGTATCGTTATAATTTCTAATTTGTCATTTTCGCTTGCGGTGGTTTATGTGGTTCTTTAGGTCGGGTATGTCCTTTTAGTCAAAAAAAGGAATAGACTATTTGTCAGGTATATAGGGTTGAACATAAGCACCATTAGTTGTCGGAAAATCTAAGGTGGTGTTCGTGAGATGAGCCAGTGCCATAATGAACCGCTTGAGGCAATTGTGGTTTGGATTGAATGCAAGGATTTACCTCTCATTGTCCATTGAGATGCTCGGGTGCGTTTTCAGTCCGCGCATGGAATAAAGAATTCTTACCATATGGAAGAGTATGCACAATTTTTATTTTTTTTAATCTTTGAAGTGGGTAGTAATTTTTAATTAATAGTACGACTGGCCTTGATTTTTATACCACAGATTTCAGTATGTATCAAATCTTGATTAAAGGCTAGCTGTTTATACAAATATCGTGGACGATGGATTAAGCGTCACCAACAAGAATGTTTACTTGATTCCTCTATGGCATTGCATTCTTGAAAACGGCCAAGTACATACTGTAGTATTTAAAAATTCAATCAGAACCCGATTCTTAAGGCGTGAAAGCATATGGATCAGTGACATGCGGTGATCCCATGACACCAACGTGCTATTCATATACTCTCAAAGACAATTGCCTGTTATTCACTATTTTATTGCATCTGTGGGTTTAGATTCACATGAACCAATTCAAGATAAAATGTAAAGTTTTTCACCCGACTCTACAGCCTAAATTGCGGCTTAGCTATTACACTGGATAGGGTGTTTTTTTGCGTTATCGTTCATATGATCATGATGCTGTGTTACATATAAAGTCGTTAAATGTACAAAATGCTTTAATTGTTGCGGGTAGTGTGTAGAAGCGCGAGCTCATCTATTGTTACAAAGTGCTAACTTTTCTGCGCGGTGGCACAAACGAAGTAAACACAAATCACAAACAGCGTAAATGACAAACAACATAAAATATAAGGCTATATATACGAATAACTGATAGAGACTCTATATTTATAATTAAGAGACCTCAGTTCTTACTCCTCAGATACTATATGCTTAAAGTTTATTCTGCTGTGGAGTCCGTATTCGGCTCTCAGGATCCGAACATGGGTTTAGCGATGAAGATCGTTTAGTGATGGCTGTGGTCCTTGAGCGTGGATTGGTTGGTGTAGACTGTGTACCCATTAAAATACACATACAGGCGGGGAAATATGTAAAACTGGATCTTCGTAAAGTGAATAAGCTGGATAAAGATTGGAGCTTAGTTTATAGAGGTTTTGTCTCTCGCCACCATGGCGAATCTAATGCGTCGTTGCATTGCTACGGGCCTGACACGATACAGGACTTTGGGTACATAGTCGCGGAAAGTGTGCAATTGATGTTTAAGCTGCGACCATCAAAAACTGCACGTATTTACTCATGATTCTTCTACTGGCCGTAAATATCAAATATATAAGAGGAGAGAATCTCTGGCCATGTAGTCGGAGAAAGACTTTTTTGTATGTTCAGTTGGAGATTTTGGGACTAATAATAATTGTTTATAGGTGTGCAGCACAAAAGAATCAATATAGAATAATATATATATTATAGAATGGCTCTACTACGAAGCGGCTATCTATATCACCATTGTTGATCCAGTGGTGTAATATTCCTTCTAGTGCTCCAGATACACGCTTGTTGTGCTGAGTGTGCGGATATAGCGTGGGTGGCGGGCGAGCAGGGGGTGTTGGTGAGCACTTCTAAAAAAATGATAAGCCATGGGTGAATTATCGCGTAAACGAACTTCGCCAAATCTTTACAAAGTGTCACAGAAGATGAGTGAGTGAAAGAACTCTCAACCATTGATTGTCCGAATTTTGATAAGGCTTGAGCTAGCATGTGACAACACGCTTTACACCATCTTTGCTATAGCCATAACGCCTGCTGTGTCCACCATATTACCCATGGCATAAAGGTGGCCAATGCGAATTGCACCCTTAATGTCTTCATATGGTAAATTGTCATAAAGGTCCGCGCTCCTGTGTACCCAGTGGGTCCACTCTTTATCTCGATAATATTTTCTTCATCTCTAATCTGTTTACTGTATTTCTCTGTTAGTTTTTATGTCGCTCTGGGGCGATTAATTGTTTGTTATTGCGATTATTGAGGGCCTTCAAAGATTATTCTGTGGGTGTTTGATTTTTAATGTCGCGGCGTAATGGCATGTTAGCGTTAACGCTCCAGACTTAGTTTTTATTCTTTGTGTTATAAGAGTACGTCATTGCTATAGAGGAAAAGCATATGCTTTCAATTATCACTATATCGGAGCGAGGAGTTTAAAATGTCGTGCGACCGTCGGTCGTCGTGTTGCGTGTAGTGGTATCGATTGCTTGCAGCGATTAAGTGATGATAAAGTGTAGCAGGCATTCCCTTTCTCTGGTCTTCGTACCTGCGCGGGAAGGATTGTCTTGTCCCTCTACAGAGTATTCGTATCTTGTTACGATGTGGAAGGGTCTGGGGGTGTGATGCCCGCGTCTCATCCACTACGTCGTGTCGTTAGGGTAAGCTGCTATCATTGGACTGACCTGCTTGACAAGCCACATCGCTGTCACAGCATCACACCACAGTGAATATTCTCACGCCTGATGAGACGTATACAGAAATAAGTAAAGTAGTGTGTGGTGTAGTTCGGGTCGCGTTAATGGGTCCGAGTACATTCTTACTAGATTAATACACAACACTAAAAACCTCATCTATATTTTATGCTCCTGCAATTTATTATTAAATAATGTTGTTTTATAGGTCGCGCCTGAATGTTAAATTAGGAGAAGAAACTTAGGTTGTGGTGGTGATATTATGTGGATTTCTTATGTTTTAAGTCTGGATTACTTTGCCAATCGAGGTTTGAGGAAGAATATATATTTGTACTCGCACACACACTACAGTAATTGGCGTCTCCTCTTAACTTTGCCCGTGCTACATACACACCACCCTCGAGTGCCCTGGACATACAATCAATCCAATTGGGTAGCTGTTAATATGTTTACTAGCAAATATAAATCATAAAAATTACAATGATTTGATTGCAAAAGGATCAATCAACACAAAGTTCAATGTGATGATTAGAGGGAAAATTACCGCACGACATCTCAAGATTGTATTGTAACGTTAATCCTGAAGTCTAGGATAAATCTAGCATTAATTTGCTTGTATAGGTCATCAGACTTTTTGCCAAGCAATCTTCTCAATGTTACTCTCTAAGTATAGGGATTAGCCCTGGGAATGCGTCCACCGACGACAGGGAATGTTTTTATATGTTGGCGGCTTTTGTGGTCCTTAAGGCAACATTATGCAGCTGCCATCATCATGATCTCAGCCCGGTTTTCCCGCAATGAAATGATGAAAAACTTCAAACCCACCTCTCCAAAAAGATGTGGTATAAACAATGATACACTATGAACATGCAATTAGGCCACTTATCTGTCTAGCTATAACCAGCCGGATATGGGTAAATAAGAACAAACATGAAATAGCTCCCAGAATAGAGAAGAGTTTTCTTTGCGTTTTCGTTCAGTTCGTAAATTGTGCCGATTCGCCATATGATAAGGGAGCTGGAATTAAAAGGGGGACCCTGGATAGCCGTTGATCAAGACGTTCTCTGTGTAGTGTGTTAAGTTTTGTTACGAGAAAAAGAGGCTGAAGACGCAAGAAAGAACGGCGACTCAAGACCCTAAAATAACAAATAATTCAGTGCACTACTAATGTAAGTAATCTCAGATGAGTTTTGTTGAATTACATGAGAATGGGATAAAAAGGTAGTAATTATGGTTGTAATGACTTGGTGTAAGTCTAATCACCGGCAATATCCCTTGACGCATGCGTATTCCCAGAAGACGAAACCTATGCGATTATGACACGAATGTTTCTTACCGGAGAAGTTTTGAAATTTTGACCCCCAAATTACACATAAGAAGATCACCAACCAAAGACGATAGTGTTCCGGCTGTTGATATGTAAGTATATATTAAAGTAATATATTCGACTATTTTAATACAAGGATTTAATATTGCCCTCGAAAAGCTCCGGTGAAAACGCACTTCCACAATCGCCGTTTAAATGTCAATTAAAGCGTAGCCCGGCACAGTGTGCCGGGCTAGTCGTAGTAAGTCTGTAGAGTATGCTTAAGAAAAATAATTAATAATAAAAACAAAGATTCCAGCTTGCGTAACAGCGGGACTCAGGCTCAGGCTCGAAGCGGGCCGCAGTACCATAGCAGCTAC
>CALNVZ010002873.1:0-14821 GCA_940671915.1 Paracentrotus lividus
GAGAGAATATACCCAGGTACGTGTATAGTCAGTATCTGTTCAATAGGCCTATAGAATGGCCATACTCACTGACATATATTAAAATGTACGGCCCTATATTTTTTAAGTGTATTTGAAAAACCGCTTTCAATTGTATGAATTTCTAGATAGGACTATTAAGTTACGCCTACTATTATGGTGCAACACATCAGAACATTTTGTCATAACGTCGTCATCATTATCATATCATCTTTTGAGAAAGGGAGAGAGAATTCATGTAGGAGAGGAGCTGGGAGGAAGGAGAGGGAGAGGACAGACAGAAGAGAGAGAGATAGAGGGAAGGGATGACTTCAAGAAGTGTTCAATGAAGAGCAATGAGCAATTAAGGATGGCTGACATGCAGATGGAGATGACTTCCAAGAAGAAATAATTGAATCTCCATCTTTTTTGTCAAGAGATCACATTAGGTAATACAGAACCTTAGTGCCTTCCTCACTCCTCCAGACCTACTTTAGCATTAATCTTTTTTGGGGGGGGGGGGGCATACAATTTATCAATGTTATGGGCAGCATGGTTTGAAAAAAAGAAATGTATGGACTGTTTCGTGTGAGTCTGCCCCTTTTTTTTTCCATATTGAAGGAACTGAATGAAAAGTATGTATTCATATTCCTATAGTTGTACATTAATACAAAGAAGGCAAATACACTTACAATTACCGATTTTCAATATATCATAGAAAAACTGTGAATACTTCATAAGTGCTATATTGAATGTAACTGTAATTAGCTGTCATTGTGATTTAGGGACGGGCGCCCATCAATTTCATTCACACAAGGTGCAGTCTGTATGATAGTACAGTCGATGAATAAAATTGGCTTAAATGAGGAAGTTATCTATCCTAATAGTGATCCATTCCAGTGCTGGGGAGGTACGTCATAATGTCATTAGACTCTGCCATGATGGCCCAGTTTTTCGTACGGCCACTGATGAGGTTCACTCCCCCCACAATTATTGGAAATTTGGGTGAAGGGGCTTGTCATATCTCGATACTAATATGAAGATGTGTAAATAAGAGTTTTTTCATATGGCGGAGGCACAAACAGGACTGCTCTGTTTCATCACTTTAAGTTTTGCTGGTTACACATAACTTAAAAGTGTACTCTGGACAATCCACATTTTCCCCCTTGTTCCCCTCTGGAGCTCTTTTAAACTGTACCCCCCCCATTTCCAAAAAAAAAGTACAAAGAGAACCATATCTTGAAAGGTTCTTAAAGGTAGGAGAGTAAAAATAAACAAAAAAACACACAAACAAAAAACTAAATTGCAGGTAAATAACCTTGAACTGCTCTGATTTTGAGGGCTATTTTGAATAAAGTCTGTGATTGTTCATCACTCTCCATCCCCATTATCTTCCTAAAGCCTTCATCCTTCCCCATTAAGGGGACTTCATTAATTTGTATCCCAAGTCACACAAGACCAGTCGATCCAAACCCACCCACTGTTGTTGCTTTGGAATAAAGTGTAAAATCTTGTATCTATTTCGAGTCGTGGTCACCAGTGTGCTGACATATCGCATGAAGGAATTAATCAATGAGGAGGAAGCAATGAAACTTTCTTCTCCTGTGAGTCATCTTCCTCAATTCAATAGACATTGGACGGGTCACCTTTATCCTAACAAAGCATGTGTCTGTCCATCGTAATGCTCGTCTGTGAGCAGAGTACCTCATCTTTATACTAGATCAGACCCTCCTTCCTTCTATTGATTACAAGGAAGTTTGAAAGTCATGTATTATTAGATTTTTTATGCACGCAGGAAGCCTTTTTCCCTATGCTGGAGCTTTAGCATAACATCAAAAATGAATGAGTGACTAGGGACCTACATGTATTCATGAAGTTATTCTAGACACTTACATTTATAATTAGATTAATATGCATGTACTTGTTTAAAATTACTTAAAAATGGAATATGAAATTATTATTTAAGTTTATGAAAGAACTTGAGCACATTTCCAATTTAATAACTTATTATTATTGCAAAGCTGTCAATGATAGTGTTGATAGACAGAAAGATTGACTGTTCGATAGGATGATTCCAATTTGCCTTGATCTTACAGTGATTCACTGCAGTATTCCTGGACAAAATTAACTCATTTAATATTCGTGTTAATAATTACTCATTTCATTAAGTTATGTTCACACGGGACTCGGGTTTTAGTCTCGAGAACAGTATCTTAAGAATTATAAAGCACCGACGCTGTTCGATTATCGTTCACGCGGGGTGCTTGTCCTCGAGAAAGTGTCCTCGAGACAACGAGCGGCTCGATGACCGGAAAAGTACAAGTGTAGGTAGCGCGCTCAATTCATTTCCCCTACGGCTCAGTGGGCGGAAGTTTAACATATGCAGGGGTCACTCTGTCTCTGGAACACTAACTCTAAGCTGAAATCCGTCCACAGGTCAAACGCGCGATGGGACCACCCCTGCTTGGAGTTAACTTGAGTTAAGGAGTCTTAAACCTATAGATCTGTCGAAACATTAGCTATGTTCCACGGGACATCGGGGTTTTAGTCCTCTGAGGATGTATCCTTAAGAATTTAAACCGCGGCTTGTTCTCGAGTTACGTTCACACGAGTGCTTACCTCGGGATAGTTCATCCCCGAGCGATAAGCGAGCGCGCAATGACGGGACAGTAGAACATGTACTCTCCAGAGTAAGAAGTAAGCTGTATATATTTAGTTCGAACCTTTCTTTTTTAAAAATAACAATCAATATAGGTGTTTCGACCACCGACTATCGAGCGAGTTGCTCTGCAAGCTTGAATGAGTGGAAAAGTTTAAAAAAGTGCACCGTTGTTACAAAAAAGAAATAATAAACTCATAAAAATAAACACCAAGCACTAGTCTATTTGACTTTTTTTTTTTCATTTGTTTTTGTATTGTTATTGCTATTTTAGATTTAAATTCTAGCAATAATATATGATATTTAGGTTTTTCTTCTTCAAAGTACGATTATATTATTTTGACTATTCAAAAGAAGTTTAGGTAATCGTGCTAAGTTATGGCAATCGGCTCGCTGTAATATTTAGAGCGGCAGTTTCTTTGAGGTATGAATCCGGAAGTATAAACTGCACAGAAGTCACTCTTATACCTCGAGAACCAGTAACTCCAAGTTAAAATCGTGTCCCACGGTCAGCAGCGATCGGACCACCCACCGCTTGGATTTCGAGCCTTAACCCTAAGATCTTCAGAAATACTGATTGTCCCCGAGCACATAAACACCGATTCGTTCACCACGGGCTTAACCCAAGTTACTCAAGTTGTCTCGAAATAGTCCTCGAGGACAACTTGGATACTGGAAGTTAAGGCTTGCGGTGTGAACGATACTATACACCAAGTGTCCTCGAGACATAAACCAATAGGCGTCACAACGGGACTTAACTCTAAGTTAACTCAATTATCCTAGTTATAAGCATGTAAATTTAAAAAAATTACAGTTTAAGATGAAACATGCGTATGAATAGCTTGATATCAGCTCACAAGCTCTGAACACCAAACTTTGAACTGAAATCTTAGATAGACTATAATCTCAATATTTCATATAATATATGTGCGCAATTAATTCCACTCATGGATCGCTAACGGAAAGTTCAAATTTTTTCCTGTCTGCCTCTCTGTGTTCAGATGATCGGCAATCACAGGACTTAACACTCCGACGTCAATCACCACAAATGCCGTCCGCGATGTCAATAGAACGCGATAGAAACGCTCACAGAGCTCATTTGCATTGTAAACCATAGCTTCTTAGATTTTTCTGACGAGACGTACAAACATAAATAGCCCAATAATTTTGATTCCTGCAACAAAAATCTCACACCCCTAAATCGATCAATATATGTTGTTTATCATATCTTGAGGGATTTAAAAGCCAATTATTACTGAAGAGTTTTGCCAGGAAATAATCGATGTCAAAAAGCCGTGGACAAAATGAAGTAGCATGTCCCCATATGTAACTGGGTGTAACAAGTGTGTGTTCTTTGTGAATTGCCCGTGAAGGAGCGTATGTGCTCATGGTTGAAGCAGGGTTGAAGAAGAGTTTCTATACTCTTGTTGAAGAAGGCAGTAGGGAAAACCATGACGATCTATTTATTCTTCCTGTATGAATACAACCATTGTTACGTTTACCAAATTCCAGAAACTCTGTTTAGATTAATTTCTACAACTTTTCCTTGTACAGATATCGTGCTATAAATTTAATTTTTCAAAAATCAGTTTGAATCGTCTTTTGGTTTCTCCTCTATTCTTTATCCTCTCCGATCCGCATCTTGTGTTTTCTCTTCATTATTTATTTTTCATTCTATTCAATTTGTTCAAATTTCATGCATAAACAACAAAAAAAAATATAAAATAGGGCTAAAATTTCATCTAATGTTTACTTTTCATATGTATCTTTCAAACGGGGTAGCTAAATCATTCTATTCAGATAGTATTTTTAGTTTATAGTACTTGCACGACTATTGTAATTACTTTATATTTTCATTTTTTTTTATCATTGTATCTTCTTATATATTCATCATTTGTAATTTCAATAAATCACCCACCGAATCATCTCACACTCAAAATAATTATCTTTTTTCTATAAATAGTCATTGTCCTTTCTGTACTCTCATTGGCCCCGAGACAAGCTCGCGACTCCCGTGTCTGAAGTTGCGTAACATTGCCGCAACGTCTCTTTAGTCTCTTGGGAGTCGCAGGAAATTCGAACTTGAAATATGAAAAATTTTTTTTATCGCAATTTTCCAATCGTGAAGCAATCTCTTTTTATGTCTCCGAGTCTTTGGAGACGCACGCGAAAACAAACATAAAACTGTCAAGTCATGACTTATTAATTGAGACTTTTCTCATTGTGAGAATTGGCAGCGAACTCAGAAGTACATGTAGAAGAAAATACACGTCTCTACTTTCCAGAGGCGTACACCATAAACGCAGAGACTAACAAATCCTCCCGAGTCCTGTGCATCATCTAGATTCAATCACAGGAAAAGTGAACATGTATGAATTGGTTCCGTCCACGAAATGTCTTGGATAACGTTTGGAGCTCAGAGACATATTGTGACGTGAGATGCACTTATAGTCGCAAACTAATCTCATGGCCAACTCGATAGCCCCTTCAATACATATTTATTGTGTATTTAATATCACTATTTTATCGGGGGGGGGGGGTAAAAAACTCAAGTAAACTCCATCCACTACTCTCATGGCAATAGAAAAGGTGTGATTCGACGCTGGAGTCGTGGAGAATACTAACCGCACATCTTTAAGGTCCCCGGAATTGCAGTAAAATAACATCAAAATTGTCAAACATAAACTTGTTTGACTTTTTCAGATGATTGTTCAGTCGCAAGTATAACACAATTTGCACAAAGTCTTTATAAGTCTTAGAAAAGTCAAGCGACAATGGTCATTTAATACTCTTCATGTCGAGTAATTGGATTGATCTGAAGTACAAACATGTTTGATAATTTTTTATCTATACTTTGTAAATGAAAGAACTGTATAAAGGATTGTTTAAAATACTGGTTTATAATCTGCAGATATGAGATTTTGAAACATTGATCACACATAATATTAAAGACAAGCTTTTAAAGCTCTACAAAGCTTGAATAAGGATTTATGATTTACATAAAAATATATATATTAATGCAGTGTCAATCAATGCAAAATAAATTGAATCGATTGTTATTCTAGCATGTTTTTGTACCCAAATGCCATCCAGTCTACACCCATCATAATCCCGTCCAAATAAACAGATGTGCACAAGTTTAGATATTAGAGAATCGCTGGTATTGTGAAAATCTGTAATAAAAAAAACCTGGCATTGGCTCATATAAGGAAGTAGATTGTATTTAAACATAACCTATCCCTTGAATCGAAGTTGTAATCTAATAGTTGAAATCTCAAATATAATCATAAAACTCATGATGTATTCAGGCCTAGTTCAAGAACAAGGTGCCATTTAAAAGTGTAATACAATCAACTAGGAATGGGTAAGTCTACATGTTACTTTGTTATTATCAAAGCTTCATTAATATCAGTTTTTAGCATATAAATGAGGTTTCATTTTCGATAATACATATAAAATGAATGTAATCTGACCAAAAACAAATTAATTTACAAGTGATATACAAAAGCATTATTCAACATATGAAGAGATATTTTCAGGATTGCATTGTTCAACAAGTTAAATGAGAGGTCTAAATATATTTACAATTTAACATGAACAAGAAATACAATTTTCAAAGGAGTGGCCTAAAACGTTTTTTTGTATAAAAGGTAGGCGAATCAAAAACATTCAATTACTCAACATGAAAAACGAACTCGAAGTCTACTCATTTATAACAAGCGATTTAGCAGCATTCCTCATGCAACAATACTTTTATACTGAAATAGTGAACACAAAATGTTTCCACACACAGATTTGGGGATCAGGAAATGGTGTTAATCATTTGTAAAAATATAAATATCACTCAGTTGTTGTTATAGACTGTAACACTGTTGTGCAACTATCTATATCACATGGTTTATTTAGCATTGTATGCAGGCCCATACGCACTGTTGAAAAGATATACATGCAGCTGCTTTAGGCCCCTAACATAAAGCAAAACAATATTCATGGAAATGCAGAACCCATCCTCCGTTTCCTGTTACTGGTGATACTATCATTCAGTCAAGCTATCATCTTTGCAAGACCAGCCAATCTCAGATTCCCGATCCAGGTCAAGGTGGTTGATCGTTCAGCTAATGCATGCTTCACTTCAGAACCAACAAAAACCTAAGCTGATTCCTGTCTAAGATAAATAAAAAAAATATGACATAAAATTACAATATACGCACTCAACGGTTTTGTACTTGGTGTACAATCGTCATATTCAAGAAGATATTTTTAACCCAAGTTAAAAT
This sequence comes from Paracentrotus lividus, assembly GCA_940671915.1. Classification (NCBI taxonomy): domain Eukaryota; kingdom Metazoa; phylum Echinodermata; class Echinoidea; order Camarodonta; family Echinidae; genus Paracentrotus; species Paracentrotus lividus. The sequence goes on from CALNVZ010002873.1 coordinate 6,934, forward strand.
ATAAGAACTTATCTGACTGAAATCAAACTCTACATAAAATTAACCAACCGGAAAATTTAACCAACGTTGGTTCAATATGAAATTACCACTGTTGGTTAACGCTTAACCAACCCAGCGTGTTAAAATTTACAATATGTATAAAACTTTAATAAAAGTTGGTTAATATTTTACCACCTAGTTGGAAAATTTTAATACATTAATTGTTAATTTCTTTTTTTTTAATAACATAGGTTGGTTAAAAACAAACAAGCGATAGACCGGACTGACGCTTTTGACTTTGATCCAATATTGGTACAAATAACATGAAGAGTATGTCCTGTATTATGTAGACTACATGCTTATTGTTGGCCTAAATAGAGTAAATACAGTTGCCTAAGTTTGGTCCCAGTACGTATCATTAATCTTGGTCGACGTTGGTCTAAATCTAGTACAGTAGGTGAGATCTACTGGATCTAATTTGTCTAGAATATAGAATGAGATGTTGGCAAATGTTAGATTCTACATTTAGATTCAAGCATCACTCTTAAACCAATCAATAAAAAATCACATCATAAAAATATGTATAGGCTAAATTGATCAGTGAGGGTTCTAACGTAGTCTAAATTATGACTCAAGACTATATACGAAGAAACAAACTAGTTGAGGAAGAAGTATTTAACGTTAGAATTTCTAAGTTAAGCAGAGATCATAATTAAAATAAGCAAGTTTAATACCTAACGTTGGTCTATCGTTCACGCGAAATATGACTGGCCATGTAGTAAACTAATAAAGCTATAATCATATAATTTACCCATATACTTGATCAGATTGTCAAGATGGCCAGCCAGACCATAAGTCAGCTTGTGTAATCTGTTGTGTCGCGATCAAGTTAAGTAGATGGGCCGCAATAAACATCTAAGAGTCAAATGAAATACAGGCCAAAGAATTTCTAAGCGACGAAGAGAAGCGACGCGTTCTTTGTAAATCCGCGTTCCCATTGGCTGTTTTTCTTCCACGTGACCAATTATTTTAACCAACATTGGCTTAAAAATGGTAATTGGGCTTTTTTAACAACCCATGTCTTTTTCACGTTAACCACTTGTTTTTTAACCCAACTTTTTCTTTTATACATTATTGGTTATATTTTAACCAACTGGTTTATATGCATTTTTTTTACCACGTTCTGAATAGTATATATATAATTATGATAAAAGAAGAGTAGACATTAATACCAGTTCATAGGTCAGAGAACTTTTTCTCAAGTTTTTCCTTTAATTCAGACACAATAGTCATTAGGCCACCCGTAAAAGTTTACGGGGCAAAATGTTCGAGAAGATCTTTTCATAAAAACAGATTTCTCAGTCTGATGATGCATGCTGTAGAGCGCAACACATTATGTCTAAAGTTTTCTGTAATAGACTTTGAGAATATCCTTTTGATTATGAACAATAATATAAAAGGCATGTTTTAAATCACAAACCTACCCTGCACGTGATCCACTTAGAGTGGTCGACAGAACCGGGAGGGGTGATCTACAAGTTAATCCAGCATCATATTCAAGAGGCTAGTGCCAAGAGACAGGTGTCACCAAAGCTACATTATTCCATTTCTAACCAGATGAAAGGTAATCAAACAAAAAGACATAGAATTAAAAAACAAAACAAAAAAACAAACATAAAACTTCTAGATCAAATTTCAGCAGATTATTCTATTTATATACTAAGACTTTACAAATATTGAGGGGAATAGACCACTTGTAGTTGTTGTAGATCTAGTATAAAATACAATAAAAAAAACCCAAAAACATTACTAAAAATCTTTTGTTGTAAGGCAATATTATTGTTTTTCTCGAAGTTCAGCTTATTATTATAATTCGATCCTGGCGAAATTCAATGAAAGAACGAACGAACGACTGATGATATTTCCTGTAATTCTTGCCTGATAATGACACTCGACATTTTGAGGGGGAAGGGTGTGCACGTATCGACGTCGACTCTGGGCTAAGGCTACGCTTAAGGAGAAATTTCCGCCGTTCTCCGGATATTTTAAATTTTATAATTTCTGGGGCTTCCTCTTATTTTGTATTGGAGCATTTCCTGTTTAACCAATTAATGCAATCCCAAATAGCGACTAGGCATACTATATTATAACGATTAGCCTTATAAATATAGGGAAAAGTCGGGAATGGATACTCAGGCTGCAACTAGTACGGATTTTCGTAATTTGTACGGAAATCAAACGCAATTACGGAAGCACGGAAACCCTCAAAATTAGGCATCCGATTTCTGGACATGCCCTATGTATTAACAATGCTTTGCAATGTGCGACGTGTTTAGCGTAATGATCGCCGAATCTCCGGCCCTCGCCGGTGGTTAACTTTGAAGCGCACGGAAATATCATCCGCAGCCTCAGCCCGACCATGCCACAATGTAGCTACCATCGAAAGACATGACACCGCCTGGCTGCTACTAGTCATATGGCGGTGTGCAGCCTTTCAGCATGCAAATATATCGGAGGAGACGGCAACTGTCCAAGTGCATTTAGCCACCTTGCAAACCACCCGTACGGTCATGCATGTGTAGTTTATTAGCAGTTACTTTTTTTTCCCCTAGTGATGGGTTCTCATTGTTTGAATAATAAAAGTACGACTCGATAAATGAAGGAAGATGATGATGATGATGGATGATGATGTGATGATGATGATGAATTGTCATAGGAAAATAATGTCTCTTGATTAACTGACTTATATTCCACATTATGTCCTGTGTTTTATTTCCCATATTTGTTGGGATCATGTTATTCATTTCATTTTATTCATATACCCCTTTTCATTGTTGATCAACAAATATGATACACGAATAAATTTTTTGAATGAGCTGACACACAGTTTTGGCCGATACGAAAGCGCATGATGGTAATGTGCGAAACAGTGGTACATTTATCTGGGCGAATATGCTTGGCCGAGGTACACTACGCCTGTGCAGCAGGTTCGGCGTGTCGTCGTCAATTTGATTGACAGGAGAAAAATGACTCGCTTCATCGAGAAAAGCGTTCTAAAAACTGCAAACTTCTCAGGTGATTACACCAAGAATGGTCATGCATTTTCCGTCGAAAAGGAATAACAAACAGTGCCTTTGTACACTTTGCTCATCCGATTTTGAATTGGTCTGGCGGTGAACGATATCCAGGTACATCTAAAGTCGGTGAACACGGACGCAGCGGCGGAGGCAAGTTCCAATTCCGCAGTCATGGACAATCGCCCAGTTTTCGTCGGCAAAGGACAATTCTGTCAAGAACGCGAAGTGAGTTACTCAATTTTTGATAGAGCACAACATCGCGTTTCAGCAGCAAGACACCTTCACATTGTCAAAATCTCCCTGACAGAAATTGCAAGTAATCCGTGCGTCGCTCCATAGGCTACAGCATTTGCAAGAAATTTGGGACAGAAACAAAGGAGATCTCTCATAATAATTGAAAATTGATGCATACCATGGTATGGTAGTCTATTGTGTTGTGGTGTTGTTGTGCAGCTCTACAAATGTACGTGCAATGCGTCTTCTTCTAGGGCCCGCGGAGCCGGGGGGCTGGGGGGGCTGCAGCCCCCCCACTTTTTCAGCCAACGTTACAAATACAAAAATGACCATAAACATTTGTGATTTTCCGCGCGTTCAGCCCCCCACTTTTCGGCTCGCACCTCCACTTTCAAACGCTCCGCGCCCTGTCTTGATGTTGAAAGCGCCGCGTGAAATTACTGATTTCCATCCAAATTTGATTTTAGCTTTCAGATTACTAGATTTTGGTTTCCGAGGTTGCAGTCTGGACTCCGCATTTGTTTAATGATCTCTCTTCATGTAGACCTGTGTCTTCAGATTGAAGTTATGATTTTTAATAATACATTTTTGATCAAGCTTTGGTTTATTTAACGTAATGTTTTTGAACGATCAACAAACCGGAAAAATGCAGGCAAGTTGAAGCTGCGGCTTCCGAGTTGAGCAAACGGATCGTCACTCTGCGACACAAGTTCATAAGTTTAGAGACAAGTCAATTGACGCATAGATAGGCGAAATATTCACCCTCTTGGGATATTAATGAATATTAAAGGAATTTGTCCCATACCCTTGAATGTGAAGCATTCAGTTTTACAATGCAATCCAAAATAGTGACTGTTCTCGGTCTACTGCTAGACAGACCTCTAACGTACTTCCTTCATAAAACGATTGTTGATTTGTGAGGAACATCAACACAACGTAATTATCCGCGTAAAATAAGCACTAAAGTCAATCAAAATTCTACTTTACTTTTGTATAGTTTGTTTTGTTGACCGATAAGATGTTACTTCAATTTCGAGCAGCTAACCTGCTGTAATGCTGCGAATGCAATTCATCAGCAGATTGCGCGCCCGGCAACTCGTCGAACGCTCACCCAGGGCAGCACGCTGATTGTAGCCTCTTATCGAGCTCTGCGACGCTTCATCGTCATCAATGCAATCTAATTATGCTGGGAAAAAAGAAGCCAAAATGGATGACAAACGAGCAAGTCTACGCAAATGCTGGTATCTTCTCAAGCTTTTTTTCCCCTCTTGCTCGGCATTATGATATCGAAACGAATAACATCGCCATGGCTTGGACAGAGTCTAACTGATGTTGGATTTCTATGATACGCTATTTATATTTCAGGCAGGGGTTGCTATAACAACCTTGTTACAGCTCAGCTAGCTCCAGCATCATGACTTCATAGATCATAGAGGTCATTTGCAACGAGTCCACCCCCGCAGGGAAAAAAAAAAACAAAACAAACAAACAACAATAAACACAAGCGATTATTATTTTCACATGTATATCTCAAATAAAAAATTGTCGTATTTACATGAAGAAAGAATATCGACGAAGGCTACGAATTGTATAAACCAAAACGGGGTGGGCCGGGGATGGTATAACATAAGGGTATAGGCCGCTCCAATTAGGGTATAGGGCTCCTCCCCCCCGGCCCCCCTCCGCCATCCCGCGGTCACATCTTCATTCTCACCACTTCAGCAAACTCACAATGTGGCAAGATGCAACATAATGAAGATATTATTGCAAGATTGTTCTTTTTACAGTTCTTTATGTGAACCATCATCATGAACCAACGATGATGCATGTTGATGCATCATCATCCGTCTAATTATTTTCATCAATCTAAGCTATGGGCCTTTTCAAATAGACAATGTTTAATCATTGTAACGTTGCTTGTAATGCAAGCTGCTGATATTGGTACTATTATTTTTTGTTTACATGTACTGTAATGTAAGCATTTTTCAGTGAGCAATGCCATTTATTAAGGACACACATATCCTGCACAGGAATGCTATCATTTATCCTGGGTATGGATGCTAAGAAGGGACTTCAAAGAAATAATGAATGAATCAGCTAACAGAGTAAAAGATAATATCAAAAAGTCAGAATAACATTCAAGCATTATGCAAAATGTTTGTTTTACCACGTTTGTTTTTATATCCTTGAGTTTTGATCTGATCAGCTATTATCGTCATTCATATATTCTTATTTTTTTGTGCATAATGATGTTTGAGGAATCATGAGCTTTATATACTAAACCTTTTTCTCCAAGAATCATATTTTTCAATTTTGGTAGCCTTGTCAAAAGTGTATAGTTTTTTGGGACGCACTGTATTATGAGAATTTTTGTGCATTTAACCATCAAGAAACTCATTAGAACTTAAACTTTTTATAAAATTCATTTTAATTTAGCCTATTTGAGAAAAGAAATGATGAGTCACATAATTAAATATCCGTTGATTACTGAATTGAAATATACTTTGGATAATAATAGACTGAATCTTGGGCTCTGAGCTATCTTTTTTTGGACGGAGTAGGGCCCAACGCCACGTTACCAAGTTGAAATTTTCAGCCATGGGAGTCGGCTGTCCGATATAGAGCATGGACAGAACCAGAAAATAAAATAATAATAATAAAACAAGTTTAGGCTAGGTTAAACTTCTGTTAGAAAATTGGCCACTGGAAATTTAACGTCATCATACGTGGAGCCCTCTCGTCCTCCCAAGACCAACCGTCCCAACGAAAAAACAAACGAACAAACAAGATACACAATAATTAAAAAGACCGGGAGTGAATTGAAACATGAACAATCGTCTGTTTTATACTAAGCGAACAACAAAATAATCATAAGCAATACAGCAAAGGCATTTAAACATTAGCTGTTTGGTTTTATACAAACTTTTGGTGGAATCCTAATAAGTATATTAAAATGATTACCGCCGTTAACTTGTTAACCTGAATGTTATCACTTGAAACAAATTCAATTTCAGGAACAAAATCAATTTCAATCGGACTAAGCATTCTACACTGTATTGAACAATCTTCGATGAAAAAAAAGTAATATATAAGAAAACAAACAGGAGGTTGCACGAGAATTGAAAATAGGGGAGAGGATCGAACTATTGAACAATATCGTCTTGTTCTTTGTTATAAAATACTAGTAAAGTACTAGTATAATAAAAAATTAATACGCCGTTGTAGACGTTGAAATATGGTGATGTGTTGAAACCAAATCAATATCAAGTGGAGGGAAAAATCAATTCAAATGGACAACATCTAGCATTAATTTAATAATCTTGATGAAAAAAATAAACAAAAACAAGCAAACAAAAAAGAGTGGCAGACGAGAATTTATTATCTTATTTATTTACTTAGTATTTATTTATTTATTTATTTATTTTTTTTTTCTTGTGGGGGGATCTATGAAAAAATCGTCTTGCCCTATATCAGCGATAATAAAACCAAGTATCAATGAGTAATTACTTGTAACAATTTTGGAAGAATCAACAAATCGGCTATAACTTTTCATCATGGAGTAAAAAGAGTACTCCATGTTTTCATGAATCAGGGGGGCAATTTCATCAACATAGACTTTTGTCGACGTTTTTATTCCGACAAACTGTTAATAAGCTACTGAAATGCTTGCATACTGATTGGCTGAGAGCAAATTTGGTCGGCTAAAAATGTCTGACAAGTCCTTTGATGAAATGCCCCCCCCCAAGTCAAGTTATTATAGGTCCATGGTCTCACAAGTGACTCACAACTTAACACCCGCACCATCTCCGCCCCCCCCTTGAATATTTCCATACACATAAAAAGAGGAAGAAACGTACAAAGGCAAAACAGTTCAAATGTTCGACAGAGCGAGTATACAGTACAATGCAAGCTTCTACGCCATAGAACATCACGTGTTGGGATTTCTATTCACGGTGCTATTTATAGCCAGCAACAAACTGGCCTTTGCCCTCTAAACGTCCACATGCGCATGGGATCCCGTATCGGCCGACGACATAACAACAAAATAGCTTACACTCAGCTCGCGGCCATGGCAGCTGGAAACGTGTGGATTGCTTTGTAACAGTAACGCAGGACAGCGCTGATCGCCTAGGCGGCGATGTGTACTGCACTAAAGACGCAATATATGCTGTGTGTATGGGAACTCTGTGATGGAACGTACTTCCTCACGTGAGAAAAACCAAACACTCGGATCGTATCGCTCGTTGCCCCGCCTTCACATATTAATGCAACCATCAGCGATCATCTACGAGCATTGCGCTCTCTTCATCGGGTGGGGGCGCTACTAAAAATACATGGCACAGATTTTGAAATACAACGAACTCTTTGTCACAAAGGACTGCTGTAACCGAAAAAGGTTAACTTATATTTCATTTTTTTATAATATATCCAATTAATTTTACGATGTGAGATTTTCATGATGGTATTTTAATATTATAACTGTTATATCCATACTATTTTCAGGTATCAAAATGGATTATTTTTAAACAGGGAATGAGCTTATCTTTTGCCTTTAAGGATAACTTGGAGTTAAGGCCTACCGTGTGAACGCTACTATT
>CALNVZ010002874.1:0-19418 GCA_940671915.1 Paracentrotus lividus
TCTGTATGGTATTTTGTGTGGTATTTGTGCCAAAAAACCATAGGAAATCCTATGGTATTTTGGCTGTATGGTACTTCTGTATGATATTTTTTTGTGGTATTTGTGTCAAAAAGCCATAGGAAATCCTATGGTATTTTGGCTGTATGGTACTTCTGTATGGTATTTTGTGTGGTATTTGTGCCAAAAAAACCATAGGAAATCCTATGGTATTTTGGCTGTATGGTACTTCTGTATGGTATTTTGTGTGGTATTTGTGCCAAAAAACCATAGGAAAATCCTGTAGTATTTTGTATGGTACCGTTGCGTGGTACCACACGACATTTTTGTAAGGGTGAGCCCGATTTTGTCTCCACAAATCTAAATACCATGCGAGCAGAAGGTTTTTAGGCTAAATGAACAGAATCCTGCAATATAAGAATCATGATAAATGCTCCATTATTAACGAAGGTTAACAAAGCAAAACGTGGGACCCGAAGGGAATGGGATGGGGAGGGGAGGGTTAATTCTGCAGAATATAGTCAGGCGCAGATCCAAGAAAATCGAATTGAACTCATTTCGGTTGCCCAATTGTCTGGGGACAAAAGCGGCTATATTATGTTTACACATGGGCCCGGTAAGTTCATTGCGTGACTCTGGTCTGCGTCCGCTACTGTTATAGCGAGAACTGCATACACCTCAGATAAAAGAAAATTAAGCTAATTTATCTTATGTTAAAGATTTGTGTACTCTGCGATTTTTTTGCAATAATAAGTATAAATACAATTAAAATAAATGTAGGATAAATAGATTTATAGAAATAGAGCTGTTTGAAGAAAAAGATTAATAATAATTTCACTGGAAATACTAAAATAAGTTTAGGCTTTAACATACATTAAAATATAATAAAAAGCAAATAATGGAGATTATGCATTTACGCCAGGTTGTTTTATTAATTTCTTCTCCATTATTTAAGGACCTCCGTCTTCGGCAGGAGTATAATTTACAAAAATTATATTCCTGATGAATACGCAGGTCCGTCGAAAATTTGACATGAAATGAATAAAGAAGTTGGCGTAAATGCATTATCCCGACTATTTGCTTTTTGTTTGATGAATGTGAAACTCTATGTTGCTTAAAGATATAATAGATAATTTAAATAATTAATCTGGATTTTAATAATGAAAATAATAATAATGAATAAATAAAAATAATAACAATAATAAGCGCGAGCGAAAATTGTTGAGTTCCAGGACTGATGGAAGAAACACGAGTGTGGAAGCCCATTTAGCTTTAAAAAATACATTTCGCACCGCGTAAGTTCGGCGGGGGGGGTGATTGTAATGCCTCCCCCATCTGTTAATTTGAGGGATTGCCCCCCCCCCGTGTCTACGCCGGGTTCAGGATCATGATTATGATCTCTCAAATTCGAGATTAGATTTAAATGTAAATCAATTTGATAATATGTAATTAGGGAATTTCTCGAAGGATGTAATCTTAATTTTTCATGTAAAACCAAGGAACTACATTCTTTAAATATATATCCGCAACTATGGTGGAAGCTATTTGCGGAGATGGATTTGAGAGGAATTGGACTACTTTTAGACTTGTTAGACGAGTTGTGAGACGGTTTTGAAAACTGTCGCAGAGACGTCTCCGATACTCTTTTCCGTCGCGGAGAAGCCTCCTATAATTTTTTATATTTTTATTAATTGTCGCGGCGACGTCTCTGCGACGCAGAGGCGGATCCGGGGGTGGGGGTGGGGGGGGTGTGGGACGCGCCCTATAATTTGAAAACCACTCACTGACCGTACATTTTAAACCGAAAATTTTGGTGCCCCCCCCTCCTGTAATCCTGGACCCGTCACTACTGAGAAGGATTAGGAACGTCTTTAGACATAGTCCCAAATCAGTCTCAAACCTGCCTCCGTGAAATGAGATGCCACCATTATTTGCCATGCTAGTGCCTATGGTATTAACCACAACTAAATCAATTCATGTTGTATAATTCAGCTTACAAAATGTTTCATTGAAGTTGAAAAACATTCTGATAAAAGAAAATATGATATGAGAAAAATCGGCCTCGTGGGACCGAGGCCTCGTGAGACTTAGGACTCGTGGGACCGAGGACTCGTGGGCCCGAGGACTCGTGGAACCGAGGACTCGTGGGAAAATACTCGGCCTCGTGGGACGTAGGACTCGTGGAAAATACTCGGCTTCGTGGACGTAGGATCGTGGACCGAGGTCTCGTGGGAACTAGACTCGTGGGACGTAGGACTCGTTTGCCCGAGGACTCGTGGAAAATACTCGGCCTTGTGGGATCGACGACCTCGTGGATCGAGTCTCGTGGGACCGAGGACTCGTGGGAAAAAATTCGGCCTCGTGGGACGTAGGACTCGTGGGACCGAGGTCTCGTGGGACGTAGGATTCGTGGGACAGCTTATTGTTCGCATGGCAATTAAAAGCTTGATTTCTCAGCTTTCCGGAGATGGTACATTCATTTTAATTGATTTAAAAAAGGTCCTGTCACTTTGAACATAATCATAAGAGATTTTTTCCTCTACTGGTCAATATTTACGCTTATCACATGCATATCGTATAAAACATGTGAACGGCGTCTTCGCAAGACTTGTGACAAGTTCACTATCTATGTCATTGTTTTGAGCATCAATCTCTGTGAATTGCATATTCTGATTACAACTTCAGCACAATCATGTTATAGGCTTGCCCAGATGTGTATTTCCTCCATCTGGTCTGGAGAATCTATTAACTAACACCGTGATAAAAGTTCATCAATTTCTTTCATCTCCACGAGCAGTTTGCTCAAACGAACGGACAATACCATTCCACTGCAGGGAAGTCTTCTTACGCGAGTTTTTGTGAGCTAATGTATTATTGCAGCCAGCTGTATAAATTTCTGCGCTTCTCTGTCGTATTTCCAATGTCACTTTGTTGCGTCTCCCCTCTTAGATAATGGACGCGCCTCATTTCATTTCGATTTAGAGCCGCACATTGGTATACGTTAACTTTACATTTCACATAGAGCAAAATTGATATGCATTCTATCAATAAGATTCTAACAATAGTTAAAATCGGTAAGAGTAGGGCTCGTGCTCCTAATTTCCTTGTATTTGCCATATCACATTAAAGTTATAGTTTTAACACATCTTTTTGAAAACATGGGGTTGTGTCAGTTTGCATTGACTAATCTTCATGACGCTGATTAAGATATGTCATATCTTACTGAAAGAAAAGAGAATGACTCCTTATTAAAACCCTAAAAAAATTTGAATCCGCCCATTACTTTTGTTTATAGTAGAGGTAGAAACATATGTATTCGTAGGTAACAGCTAATGTATTCGTAGGTAACACAGGTATAACTGGCATACATGTATATTTCGGACTATTTTTTTTTAAATCCAATTGATGTAATAATCATGTAGGGGTATCAAACTAACTGTTTCATGCGAAAAATATCTTTCTCAGCCAATATATGGGAACATACTGCCAAGTATAAGGGAAAAACTAACTTTTAACCAAAACGTCAATATTTGAGTCCTGTTTATCTGATGTTTATATCTTTTAATCAAGATTATGTGGTACTAGTAAGTGTAAGGTATTTTTCTCAACATTGTGCTTGGTAACAAGCATAAACCCGATCAAAATGGTAAACGTCTAAACTAAAAGATTCGTACTTGAGAATAATATATTGCGAATATTTATTAATAGCACCAGCCCCTAGCCAAAAATAATAATAATAATAATAAAAATAAATACAATATCTTCTGTCTAACATAAATACTTAAACACAATTCGAAAAAAAATGTTAATTAACAGTCTTTCAACGAACACTACATTATAGATGTAGAGCACTTTTTTTAATGATTCACCAACTGGTGTAGGCATTCTTTCATCATATTTATTCTCATATCATATTCACATATGCATGAAACCATAAAAGAACAAAATATCAGCAATATTTCATGTTCAAATCCAAATATTTATTATATTTATTATATTATCCTTTAAATATTTAAAAAAAAAAATGTTGTATTGTGTCGTCGTATATATCTAGGCACTGACGTGCATTGTCATCAAACTGTATAAGAAGACTTAACGGAGAATGATCCCTTTCGAGATAATGGGCTTACTGTCGATAAAGAAAAATCAACTCAGCACATCAGTGAAGATTTGGTAAAAATCAGATGAATAGTAAAGAAGTTATGACTATTTGAAAGTTGAGATCTCTGATGACATAGGAAATCTCCCATTGGCAACGCGGTGGCCATGTGTGATGTCATACAGGGAGAACTCCATATATTATGTACATAAAAACTATTGAAACTGTCACCCTTTTCCTCTTCTAATATTAGAACAGTTTTGTAGTCATGATTTATTATGTGTTTCATATATTTACATGTCATCCCATAAAAATAATTTTATTCTACCTTTAGGATTACGGAAAAACATGATTTTAGTAAAATGTGTACTATAGAAATGGGAAAGTTCTCCCTGCATTACATCACACATCATGGTGGTGTTGCCAATCGGGGAGGATCTCCATACCATTAGTGATCACAAATTGTAAAAAATCATATCTCTCTTAATTATTGCCTAATTTTTCTGAAACTTTTACCAATATTTTTGTTTGGTTTATTTCCATTCATGGAAGACTTCCCCTTTAAATCACATGATTATCTCATTCTGTTATCTTAACGTAAACTGTTTATGAGTTAAATATTCATATGTTAAAAATATGATTGACTGTTTCTTGATATGATATTAATATTGGAAACAAAATTAAAGACCTATTACTCAAACGTAACCAAAATCAAAGTATGTTGAGAGAATATAATACGTCAATAAGACACACCCAGGCTGAATATCCAAACCAAATTGAATTTCTTCTGCACTGTATGATTAAAGAGAGAGAGAGATAATACGTCTGCATCTGTCACTTTTACATCGATTTCATTTTCATGAAAAATGAAAATGAAAATAAAGTCATGGTTTCGATAACGTATGAAATTATGAGTCAGAGTAAATACACATAAAATCCCAAGTTGAAAATTAAAGATAACTTAAAGAATTAGGTAAGTTTGCTTTGTATTGAGTTCCAGATTGCAAAAAATAATAAGAAACATAAACACATGATAAAAGAAATCTAAAAAAGGATAAGTCGTAAAAAATCAACGTTTAGTTTTGTTTTTATTTTTGTTTAAGTAATGAATATCAATCTCAGTAAATTTTATTCGTTCCGTATTTTGAAATAGAATTAAAGAATGGTAATTCACATCTGTTATGTACAGATTGTGTCAATCGGCAAACGTGCCTTAAATGAAATAGGAAAAAAAATTGTTAATCCCAAATAATACAATAAGCTATAATTTGGAACACTTTACTACAAATCTGATAATCACCAATACAATAAAATAACTTATATTATTGGGTCCAAACGATGTCCCCATTATCTATTGGGACTATTCCTCCCTTTCCAATAAATAAAAAGCAATGTGAGGTTCATTGTATAGCCGACAAGGAGAGTTTACGTTACATTGTTACCTACGAATGCACATTGTTACACGTGACACCACTGCAGGAAATGCTATCCCATGTTTTTATTTTCTTGGCCTGAACATGATAAAAAAAAACACCTACACTTTTCGCTGGAATCGACCATATATGGTCATATTCAAACGTGAGTGACACGACAATTGGAGAGACAGAAGGGCGCATATCTTCGCACTTGTAGGTTATGAATGGATCATCACTATTGTGTAAGAGTGGCATGTGTCATTACCAATTGGATTTGAATTTTACAATTGGTCCTGGAATGTATTATAGGTTTTCCCGGTCAATTTCATCATTTCCTCACTCAATTCCATTTATGTGCATTCAAATTCCCGCAGCTGTCGCGTTCGTGCCGGTTGGTTCATACAAATTTTCAATTCGAGCAATTAATTTCATTAACGTGCACGCAAATTTTCGTTTGGTGCACTCAGTTTCATTTATCGGCACTAAGATTTTCGTTCGGTGCACCAACTTCCCTATTCGTTCATTCAATTTAAAATGAAACGGCCATGGGCCTGTTTTGCGGCAAACAATTTCATTAATAGAAATCCTATTTCCTACTTTGTGCACTAAATTTAATTAAAAATTTTTTTAAATTTTTGTAGGAATATGACCATAATGTTATACGGACCTCATCTTTTAAGGGGGAGATTGTGGAAGTATATAATCTCCCATTTTGTGATCTTATCATATTATACCTTAATTTTTTTTTAAATACTTAATCCATTTGTCTAGCACTCATCCCTTTCACAAACTCTCTCTTATTCCCTCCTCTTTCCCTCCTAAAACAAGTATTCCATATCAATTTCATTGCTTATCCCATATCACATACACGAAATGCTCAATGTTTAATCGAGTTTCTTCCTTTAAAGTTTTTGTATTGCATTTTTCTTTCTTCAATTTTGAAATTGAACACACAAAGAGGCACTCAAAAATTAGATATGACCTAATCATAATCATGCAGTGAACGAATTCCTCGCATGAAATCGTCAGGCAAGACAGTAATTGTAATTTTGTTGATGTGTATATATATTAATTTTGGAAAATATGCAATACACAGGTTCAATTTGGTCATTATGGCTGACACTTTCCAGCCATTAACCTCCTGACGAGCAAGGCATAATATCTCGGCATGTTAACTTGAGTACGTCGGTACCTGGGAATACTTTTCCCTCGTCCACCGATCCCCCCTCCCACTTTTATATTCGTTCGAAATACGCATATATCTAACGGATTGATCTGCCATTTTAAATTGCAGAAGTGGTAAAGTACATACTTTAATATTGGAAAGCTACTATGAAATAACTGCACCAACTTACACTAGATAGACCTACGTCACAAAAACCCTCATGGGCCCTTTAAGTGTGATAAACAGCCGGTTTGGTCATTTGGTACGAAAACCAACCCAAAATTAACGAATGTTTTGTTTACATGCTGTATCGATACAGACCAGACCCCCCCCCCCCAAAAAAAAAAAAAAAAAAAAAAAAAGAGAGAGAGAGAGGCTATTTTACACGCCTGACCTGAGCTCTCATAGATGGATCACTAAAATTTCAAATCGTATGTACTTATTTGCAATTTGTTTGCCTATTCGTGAATTTGTTTGAACGAAGAACGGAAAATTATGCCGAAGCCAGCTGTAAAATAAAATGAGTGCTTCTAATGTGAATTCGGGCGAATGCTCTGTAGAATCGTTTGCAAGGACAGGGAATTTGAGTGAATAAAAATGAAATTGAGTGACGATGCGGTAGCGCAGTCGCAACTTGCGTTAAATTGTTTGATCCAAATGTGAAATTGATCGAACGAAAGATGAAATTGAGCGGGAAAACCTATATTAAAAAACGGTGCGTGCATTACACGGCAGATTTTAGACACTTTCTGACCATTATCGGTTATGGTTGGATTTGTGCCCAAGTAGATATCCAAGGGTACCATAAGTGCTGGTATAATATGTACATGAATACTGTGCCTCTCAGACATTTATAGTCCTTATAGTCCTCTCTGTGGAAAATGGTACACCTCTATGTGTCGTGAGTGACACGACCACAGCAAAATATGCAACAATTCCAGTAAATAACTGGATCCAAATTACCTGTGTGTATATGTCGTGTTAGACTAGTCCTTTCTAATTAGGACAACCAAGAAAAATGGAAAAAAAGGTGACTAGATATAAGAATAAGAGGCATTTAAAGCATCATAGTCCCATGTGCAAATTCCTGTTTGATCAATTATTCAACTTATTATTGAACTTAAACGGTTGTATTGTAAAGAAGCCTTGAAGAAGCCCTGTTGATTTCAGATCCTAATTTGCGTTTTCAAAGGCACAGCGTCACATTAAAATTTCAGCTCCATGTCCCCTTTTAATTGAATTTAAAAAAATTATAACTTTTAAGTTCACGGTAAGTGTAATAAAATCTTATCTAGACTATAGGGGAGACCGGGGATGGAAGTTACACGGGTCAGTTGTTACAGTTCTCAGTGTGCTAAGTTAGAACAAGAGAGTTCGAGCTAAATGGCATCTATATACAGCCTACACATAGCTGTGATGAACTGCCGGTCGTGAGGTTTCAACGTTGTTTTATTAAAAAGTAAATCAACAAAAAACATTTTTTTACAGTTCCAAGTAAATTTTTGACAAAAATTGAAATGTGTAATAGTTCTTACAACTGAAGGCACATGATGATAGTCTGGTATTGTAAATATAGTACATGTATGTCACTAATATACCCCTGAGCCATGCCCTGTAATTCTGCCTAATGGCTATGCTACAGTTGATTTTGTGTGTAAAATCATGTCGATGTAACAACCTACCCCAATTACATTACATATGTTTCTATTATAACTTTTGTCTATTCTAGAGCTCTACTACTGTTAACGATACCAAGAAACTGGAAAGTTGAAACAAAAGTTGTGAGAGATTTACACATGTAACAAATTACCCCGTATGTTTACATATAGTAACAATTTACCCTGTATGGTGTAACAAGCTACCCCGTATACGGGGTAGGTTGTTAAAAAAAAATGTCTTCATTAATTAAGATGTAGTTAATTAATGTTTACATGTTTTCAAGTTTTATATGCCTCAAGTTTTAGCATACATAGTAGGCTAACTGCAGACCCAAGATCGAGTGTGTGAGTACTTTCATTAGCATTATCTGGCCCAAAATGTGAATTTCGTAACTTCCATCCCCGGTCCCCCCTACACCAATCCGACTTAAGAGCAATGTATATCAAGGCGGCCATAGCTGGGGGGGGGGGAGGCTTTCAATGGGATATCAGCCAATCCGCAAAGAGCTGGGTGAGAGAAGTCTGCATCTATGTACATTTTCATTTGTTACGCATAATGTCACAAGACAAAACATTACCCAAACCGAAATCGTCTATATATTCCATAACAAAAACACATACTAAGTAGGGGAGACCGGGGACAATTGTAACACGGGGCAAATGTAACAGAGGCTCCCATTCCTAACAGAAACACGCTAAAAACTTAACCTGTGTACAGAGCATGTACATTTCATCGCTCCACATGCTATTTGAGTGTAAACAGTTTTAACGGTTATTTGAACTTTTTACAGCAAAAAAAAAAGTTTTTTGAGCAAAAAAGTAATATCTCACACTACCCAATGTTTTTCTTTTGGACAAATATATGGTTGAGCTATGGCTGACATTTTTATTTATTTAGAAGTTTTATTCTTAGGCCTGCATTTTGCTAAAGTTTCAACGATTAATACCTGAGCTAAGATAGAAAAAAATCTCTCCAAATATGGTTGCCCAACACAGGGGCAATAGTAACAATGCCGTTAAGTAAATACTTTTGCCCCGTACCTAGCCCCGGGACAATTCAGCGCGCTGCCATCGCCCGTGCAGAGCACGTAAACTTCTGCAATAATACCATGCCATGCATATAACAAGTGAAAAATATAATGTGACTTGAGTCGAGCATTGTCATCTTTTATTGTAATTAGCTTATGTGGTTAATGTTGTTTAAATCTTGGATCTGTCAAGTGCATAGCTTTGATAAAGAAAAACAAAATGTTACAATTTCATGTGTTACAATTGCCCCGTACGTATGTTACAATTGCCCCTGGACACGGGGCAATTGTAACACTCGACATCTTGTTTTGAAATGGTAATGGCTTCAAAATAACTTGTTGTACTTAACTCAAACCTATTCATATGTCAAGCTAAGATATGCATATTTTATTTTATTTAGTTTTAAGCAAGTATTTAGCTTTAATAAATTTGATAGGTCAAATTTGGAAGAAAAAAAAACTGTTACAATTGTCCCCGGTCTCCCCTACAGTAGCGGACGCAGACCGGAGTCACACAATAAACTTACCGGACCTACGCGTAAGCATAATAGAGCCCCTTTTGTCCCCAGACAATTGGGCCCCCGAAATGCATTCAATTCAATTTTCTTGGATCCTGAAGTATTAAGGTCATTTTATGGATAGGTCACTAGATGGCCAGTCTCAAAGGAGGCGACCATTACTGTAACAACCTGCGCATGTCTTAAGGGCCTGTCCCACAGGAGGCGATCGTTGTGGCGACAACCTATGCATGTTAGAACCTGCCAGAATCGTGTCAAAATCGTAGGTGACCGAAGATCATATACGTATCTACGACTCTGTCTACGATAGGCTACGTCAACGACTTACTTCCACGCAAACAATAGGCTAATAATAGCTGGTATCCGATAATACAATAGCCTCGACCTTCGCGCTTCTCGCGGCTCGACTTCTCTTGTGGCAGCTTAAAATCAACCAAAATATGAACTTGCGCACTGTGGCGATCCTGCGACTGACAAGGCGATCGAGGGTTTTCTATCTGATGGCGGCCTGTCGCCTTTAGGTTCGTGATAGTCCTCTCAGTCGCGCATTATAATTTGGGTCGTGAGTGATTTTTGAAAATTTCAAAAATTAGCGGCGACTGTACAGTATCTGAATGGGAGGCTGATCATGATTTTGCTGAATGTAGGTGGCGACAAGTGCCGTAGCGGCTTAAATTTCACTGACCGTTTGGTTCAGCGAAGCGTGCAACGTACGTTGGAGCGCGGCAACCTAAAACTGGCCGCCGTTCCGCTGTGCTCAACATGTTCTATCTGGCGACAATCTACGATAGCACCTTGTCGCGACAAGAGAAGACAGGCTACGGTTATTGACGTCAACCCAACTGACGCCGACTATTGTTTAACTTGTTGAGAAACCAGCGACGAACAGAATTTTGCTACGTATTTGTTGGCGACAGACGCGATAATTCACGATCTTACAGGCGATTTGACCTGCGCATGGTGGCGATGGGTACTAAAAAGTAGTTCGTAGGTTGTCGCCACAACGATCGCCTTCTGTCGGACAGGGCCTTTATGCGGCGGTCACAACTCGTCGTAGGCTACGGGGCACGTGCAATCAACGTAGCCTGCGTCGATTGCACAGTGCATGCACAGAGGTCTTTGGTCAATTTCTGCGATTCCTGCGTTTCTGTAGTAAGAGTATTGGAAAAACTTCCTGCACGTCGTACATACAACGTGCCTGCGAGGTACTTGCGCTGCACGATTTTTCTACGAAATCCATCGTAGGGAGTTGCACGTCGAAGGTAAGGCGAGTTGTGACCGCCGCATTAAGAAGCCATGGCCTAAAAAACGGCGATTTTAGTAGACCCTGCGACTCAATCTACGCTACCAGTCCAGTAAAAATAGAGGAAAAAATGGCGAAACCCGGAACAAATTGCAACAGAAACGAAATTTTTAGAAATGAATTATTATAGTAATCAAAATAATTTGTCAAACGTATAGGAAAATCGAAGCTGTGGAACAATGTCTAATTTGCATAATTTCAAAATGGCCGCTATTTTTTAACAAAAAATATTAGTATTTTGAAGAAAACAAATAGAAATAATTATCTAATTTCAATGAGTTTGGTCTCATGTAAAAGAGTATTAAATTACCTTTACAACAATGCTAATTCAAAAGAAAATTAAAACTAACTTAATTCAGTTTTGTAGATAAAAACATCATTTTTCCATTTTTTCCCCCAAAATGAATTTTTTACATATTTTTAAATTTAATGTATTAAAATTTCTGAAAAGAGCTGAGAGTTGTTACTTTTTGAAAAGATGCCCAGTAATATGTCCTAAGATGCTTAAAAAGATTGGAGTAAAACCTTTTTTTCTGTATTATAGGCTTAATCTATGAACGTAATATACGAAAAATCCAAAATTTTGGAGAAATTCCGTATACATGTATATACACGTGTTATACAATGCATACTGTACAGAGGAAAAGTGGCGAAACCCATAACAAATTGCAACTGAAACAAAATTTTCAGAAATGAACTACTATATTATAGTAATCAAAATAATATATCGAAAGAAGGCCTATTGGAAAATCGAAATGGCAGCCATTTGCCAATATTTGAACTGAATATTCGGATCTGAGACTCGGATAAACATAAATTCACTTTCTATTTAAATGTTTTCAGGGTAGATAAATAAGTTAATTGACATCATTTGGTTGATTTGATAACATATATGGTGTTTTAGAGACATTAAAGCAATAGAACAAAGGAATATTATAATCACTATTAACGTACTCCTCTACCCTAAAAGCATAGGTATAGACACAAAAATTGTGTTTCTAATAGTTCTAGATCAGGATATACTGGCAAATTAATGCTGAATGGCCGCCATTTTATGCAAATTAGTCATTGCTCTACTGTTTCGATGTATCTGAAACCCCATTTATGTTATCACATGATTTCATTTCTGTCAATCAACATATTCTTCTACCCTGAAAACATAGGTATAAACAAAAATTGTGTTTCTAATTATCCTAGATCTGGATAATAATGCTGAACTGCGGCCATTTTGTGCAAATTAGTCATTGTTCTTCTGCTGCAATGTTTCTGATACCCAATTTATGTTATCTAATCATCTCAGTACTGTCCATTACCGTATTCCTCTACCCTGTAAACATAGATATAATAATAACAATAATAACAATATTAAGCATTTATAATGCGCCGTCTATCTAGTAAACTATTCAGAGGCGCAGCTAATGTTATTACCAGCTGGCTATATCCATAGGTGCCCTAATAAAGGGCGCTTTAAGCATTCAAGGAATTTCTTCCTACCGGTACCCATTTACCTTACTTGGGTCAAGTCTGGCAAATTGTAGATTAAAATCTTGCCAAAGGACATAAGTGGAATGGACGAGATTCGAACCGCGTCCCTTGTGATCGTCAGTCCGCCGACTTATCCACATCACATCTACATATAGCCACAAAAATTAGTTATATAATAGTCATAGATCAGAATATACAGGCAAATTAATGCTGAATGGCGGCCTTTTTATCCAAATCTGAAACCTCATTTATGTTATCACATGATTTCATTTCTGTCAATTAGCATATTCCTCTACCCTGAAAACATAGGTATAGAAACAAAAATTGTGTTTCTAATAATCCTAGATCAGAATAATAATGCTGAATGGCGGCCATTTTATGCAGATTAGTCATTGTTCTTCTGCTGCAATATTTCTGATACTAAATTTATTTTATCTAATAATCTCAGTACTGTCCATTACCGTATTCATCTACCCTGTAAACATAGATATAGCCACAAAAATTAGGTTTATAATAGTCATAGATCAGAATATACAGGCTAATTAATGCTGAATGGCGGCCATTTTATCCAAATTAGTAATTGCTCTTCTGTTTAAATGTATCTAACACCCCATTTATGTCATGATCTCATTTCTGTCAATCAACGTATCTAAACATAGGTATAGAAACAAAAATTGTGTTTCTAATAATTCTAGATCAGGATAATAAGGCTGAATGGTGGCCCTTTTATGCACATTTATATTTAGTCATTTTTCTACTATTTCAATGTATCTGAAACCACATTTATGTTATTTAATTACCTCAATTCTGTCAATTGACGTATTCCTCTACTCTGAAAACATAGGTATAGACGCAAAAATTGTGTTTCTAATATAGTTCTACAGTCTGTGTCAAATAAAATGGTACAAGTGGAAAACATTTTTTTATAGTATGAAGATTAATCACAACCTGGTATTGTTTAATACTTTCATAAAGCAGGAAAATCAAACATTTTTCTGCAATTTTTTTCATCACATTTAGTGCAATATTTTTGGAGATATGACTAACTTTCTACAATCAAGAAAAATCCTTTTTTCACACGCCGTCCCATGCCTTTGTGTATGATTTCGCATAATGACCGTGAATTCAGCGCTCCAGAACAATAGAAGTGCGTAATTTCGATATTTTCCTTGTCGCACAAAACTTAGCATAACTTTTGTTTTACGAAAGCGAATTATACAGGACAAAGCGCATCAGCAAGAAAAATCTTTCGGTTTTAATTTGGTACCACAAACACACATTATATGAAAAGATTTCACACCTAAATTATTTTTTCCCCGACTGTACCATTTTTTTTTGACACAGACTGTAGATCAGGATATACAGGCAAATTAATCCTGCATGGCGGCCATTAAATGCCAATTAGGCCTATGCAAATTAGTCATATGATTGCTCTACTGTTTCAATGTATCTGAAAGCCCATTTATGTTATGACATGATTTCATTTCTGTCAATAAACACATTCTTCTACCCTGAAAACATAGGTATAGAACCAAAAATTGTGTTTCTAATAATCCTAGATCAGGATAATAATGCTGAACGGCGGCCGTTTTATGCAAATTGGTCATTGTTCTTCTGCTGCAATGTTTCGGATACGCCATTTATTTTATCTACAGATCCCAGTCTGCCAGTACTGTCCATTACCGTATTCTTCTACCCTGTAAAAATAGGTATAGACACAAAAATTTGGTTTATAATAGCCATAGATCAGAATATACAGGCAAATTAATGCTGAATGGCGGCCATTTTATGCAAATTAGTCATTGTTGTACAGCTTCAATGTTACTGATACCCCATTTATGTTATTTAATGATCTCAATTCTTTCAATTAACGTATTCCTGTAATCTGGCAACATTAATATAGACATAGAAATTACGTTTCTATGGCTCCTAGATTTGGAGATACAGGCAAAAAATATATTGATTAGCGGTCATTTTTGAAAATATGCAAATTAGTCATTGTTTTACTGCTTAATGTCTCTAAAACAACATATATGTTATTAAATTATCCAAATGATTTCAATTAACTTATTCATATAACCGAAAATTTTTAAATAGAAAGTGAATATATGCGTATCCGAGTCTTAGATCCAAATATACAGTTCAAACATTGGCAAATGGCGTCCATTTTGAATTTATGCAAATTAGATATTCGATTTTCCTATACTTTCGATATGTTATTTTGATTACTATAAGAGTTCATTGCTGAAATTTCGATTCTATTGCAATTCGTTCCGGGTCGTTTGCTATTTTTACTGCACTATACGCTCAGTGGTGTCAACATGTTGTGCATGCTCATAGTAAAAATGCCAGCTTGTCAGTTGTTGCAACATCGATCGCCTCCTGTTGTACAGATACTTACCTGTTATGTTCTCAACGGTTCTTATGGCTCTATTTACATGACTGGCAAAAAAAAAAAAAAAATGTATTTTGTCTTCATTGTATCTACCCTTCCCATTTTTCTGAGGCTAGTATATTTTGTATACCAGTGTGCGTGAATATCATCCTGCAAGATAATTCGTCAGTGATTTTACGAACCGTCATAGACCTCGGCGAATCCCGACATCTAGTTTTTGAGATAATCGTATTCAAAGTTTGGATGTTCTTCTGACGTTCATAACTTCGCACTTTGAAGGAAACCAACGCAATTATTTATATCAACGAACATGATAAATTCTATAATTCTACGAAATGAAAACAACTATATAGTACAAGAATGGTTTTAGGACGCTTCGTAAAATCATTTGCATGGAAATGCCGTTTTGAACGAAATTTTAATTTGCTATTATTCCTAAAATAATGCAGATTTCGAATTGAAATTTGGTAATTTGATAGAGTTAAATATAGGCTTTCAGGATATCAAAAAAACTCAATTTTATGACGGTTCGTAAAAACAGCGACAAATTATGTATCACCTTACAGTATTATTAGATATTATCTTCGCAAAGATCATATTAAGTGAATTTTTCACCTTGTTAATACAATTTGAATTGCATATGACGTGTTAAAATATTTTTTTCACACACAAACCAGAACAATGCTTAATAATAATTTGCACACATCAATGCGAGTCTTTACCTCCTTTCGGAAGATTCCCCCCCCCCCAAAAAAAAAAGGCTAATGTTGTACTCTACATTCTGGGTCAGAAAGGAAATGGTAGTCTGGGGAAAAAAATAAGTTGGATGTGAAATCTTTTCACATAATGTGTGTATATGGTACCGAATTAAATCCAAGAGATTTTTTTTTGCTGATGCGCTTTGTTCTGTATAATTCTCTTTCGTGAAACAAAGGTTAGCTAAATTTTTGGCGCCGAGAAACAAATCGAAATTATGCTCTTCTTTTGTTCATGAGCGCTGAATTCATGGCCATTATTATGATTATGCGAAACCTACACAAAGGCAATGGACGGCGTACCAAAATTGAATTTTCTTGATTGTAGAAAACTACACTGAAAAAATACAGCAAAGTGATGTCAGCAGAGTCGCCATACAAAAATGTATTTTAAATTACAGTTTTACTGTAGTAAATTTCTCCCTTAAGAATTGATGAAAGAGAAGGAAAAATATCATTAGAGTTTTATAGCATACGTATATGGTTAAAACGAAAGAAATCTGTTACTCCTGATGTATATTTTGTATTTCTCACGTAATTATTTGCAGGGGAAACTTACAACAAAACTGTTTTTTGAACTACATTTTTTATAGCGACTCTGCTGACAGCAGATTTGGTGTAAAAATACATATATTTATTACAGTGAAGTCATTTTTCAAAAAGTACAGCAACAAGTGTGATGAAAAATTGCAGAAGAAAGTCTGATTTTCCTGCGTTATGAAAATTCCAAACAATACCAGGTTGTGATTAATTTTCATACTATAAAAAATGTTTTCCACTTGTACCATTTTATTTAACACAGACTGTTTTCATCTCTATTCATTTGGTCTTTTGATAAGATAAAAAAAAATTATTCATCTCATCAAATTGAATTATACCGATTACTCTTAGGTTGACCGTACACTTCTGTATGTCATATCGACTCTTCATTTGATAAATGTACGTATCCTCGTGGTCCAGTGTTAAATTTCTAATAGTTAAAATACTGATGAAATGATCCCCTCTCTGTCCTAGAGAGTGTAGTGAATTATTATCTTGACAATATTCATCACTTTCACATACGAACAGAGCCTGTTTGCGATTCGATCTTGTCCATAATATTTTGGTTATTGTTTGATTTGATTTAGTTCCGTTGCATGTCAATGTGACATCATGATCAATCGTCGCATTTTGGTGCTCATGTGTTACGCCTACAAAAGAAAATTGAAACAGGAAATTCTGTTATCTAATCATATGAATACTTTATCTTTTCAAAAGAGAACACTAAAACACAAATGCATTTCTTTCGTTTTGGGGTATGAACGTTTGATAAGCCAGATCAATATCGCTAAAATATTCCTTATTGGCAGCAATTTTTTTATTCGCCCCTGCATCGCCTTGACCATACGATCATTTATTTTTAAATAGTCACAATAAATTGCAGATGACATTTGAGGTGAGCCTAAAACATCATTTTATATTAGCAGTTCGTTCGTGAGTCGTTTTAATTAACAAATGCAACATGAAAAAAAAATGTTTCTTCGGTTATGAGTGAATTGAAGAATCTAATCACTGTAAATATTTACATTTGCAATAATTTTAATAAAATAAGTTTTAAAAAACGGCTGCAAACAAACATTGCTCAAAATAAATAGATAAACTTACAGTATGTACACTGAGACGAGAGGATGAATCCTAAAAGAATGAATAGGATCTGCCACATGTTACCTGCTTTAAAAAGTAGTTCAGATGAATTTATGTTTGAGAAAAATGTCCCAGACCACGTGAAAAACGACTTCGTGCAAATACTACAGTCACTCTGGCATGAATTTCAAACGTTCAGCTGAGACACTTGCTTGCTTGCTATCATACAAAGGTCGGTTCCACAGATGGCGCACTTAGATAATTTGAAATAGAGTCTCTCATGGACTTTTGTATGAACCACCATTCTTTTTTATATTATTTTAGGTTAAAGATCAAGCTCCTTTAAAATCGAAATGTTCGTTTTAAGTTCAAAGGGGAAAAAATTAATCAATTCTACGCCATCCAATAAAAACAATGAAGCGATTCATTTTCATGATTCAATGTTGTCTGTAGTGGCCTGGATGTTTAATTTTGATTTTGATTTGAATTTATTTATTTCATTTTTGTTTCTTTTTCAACAACTGAAGCACAATATACATAACATTAGAAAATGATTATCATTGGGGTAACAATTAGAAAGATAATGCAAAATGAGATAACTGCAATGTTTACAAAAAAAAATGTATATACGGAAATCAAAGCAAAGTAAAATTCATAAACTAATGACATATTTACAAAAAATGCGGTATACTTACACTGCCCTCCAAAAGTTTTGGTACACCTAGTGCCAGTTATCAAGGCATTTTAAGTCCAATAATTTTAGTCCAAATGTTGTTAAAGTACAAAAAAATACAATATGCAACCAATATACTTCACGATTATCACACAAAGTCTCCTTGGAATTCAGAAATCAGTCATATGTTAAAAGTGCAAAAATATGAATTTTCACTAATTGAAAAAATGAGATATCTCGGCTAATAATGATACGATCATTGTATAATTTTGCATGGATATTTAGGCACATGTGAAATATAACCCTCTATTATTTTTTGGTATTTTTAGTCAAATTTTTTTTTTTTAATCTTTGTTTATGCAAATTAAGGGTTATTGCAGAGAAGAAATACAGTTTCACACTTGATATTGCCATTTCTCAACTTTTTATTGCCACTGGGGGTATTCCAGTCATAGCATCATTTACAACGTGTACTTGTCAATCAGTTTATCAACACAACAATATTTATCAAGTCAAAATCAACCAACGGATGCCTCATCCAGGAGGCCCAATGAAAAGCGGGAACCGGGTCGTCATGTCACCCATGTGACCTCTCGGAAGGAGATAGAGGCGCAATTGCGGTGTTAAGACACCAATTTTGTTTCCTCCGCTTTTTCAATTTGAAATCCTTGAAAATCGCTGATTTTGAAAGATACTTTGCAGGAAGCTTATCTTAAAGGAATATTTGACTCTTCTTCAACTTATGACAGTGGACATTTTGTGATTTACATCTACGGGTGAGTGTATTTTGATCTTTTTTTGAGTGTGCATCGCTACCACTATGTATGCCGAAAAGGTCACGCCTCTCCCAGGAGCTTTCGTCCCCCAAGGACCCAAGCCAGTCTTTCTGCGGGCCAATGACATCAGAAATATAGACAAGAAATCCCTGACAGGTGAGGAATTATACATGGCAGTAGCGCAGGTAATTCAGCCTGAAAGCATTGCTGGTATTCAAGAAATACGCCACTTGTGGAGAATTTACTTGAACTCACATGAAACAAAGAATCCAAATTGTTTCTCAGGGTCTCGAGTTGCGCGGCAATCAGGTACCTATTCATGACGTAAACCCATTCACTAGATTGAAAGATAAGCACCTGACAAGAGTTGTGATTAAAGATATCCCATTATCACTTAGTGATGACGTGATCCGAGGGGAATTGTCTGGACGTAAACACGAAATAAAAGGTGAAATTCAACGTCAGAGGCTACGAGTAAACGGTCTCCTAACAAATTGTCTTAATGGAGATAGAGTGGTTTTCATCACC
>CALNVZ010002875.1:0-36569 GCA_940671915.1 Paracentrotus lividus
CCATATTGAAACCAGTTGACTTAACTGGTCAACTGGTACCAGTACCAGTTAGTTTAACTGGTCCTCAACTGGTTTTTCGACCTGGGTAATAATATATTTCACTCACTCTTGTCAATTTGTGGCCAAGAAACAATGGCCCATGTAGCTACAGCTGGTGGAGATATTTCTACCTTTCTACCAGAAGACTATGAAGGTCCTTTTGAGAACATGAGAAGAAAATAAATAGATAAAGGTAAAAAAATGAATAAATAAAAAAAATGATTGAAAGTCAAATGGGCAGTGCTCCTAATGTATGGATAATCTTCTTTTTTTTTTTTCTTTTTGATAATTAAAATAGATTAATTGCTTACAATTTCTTTCATGGGCCCATTACTGATTAATATTTAACAAGTATTGCAAGTATGTGATGAGACATTTATACTAGATTAATTGAAGGCCATGAGACTAGATTCATACTTATCAGCATTGTTGATTTTCAGTTTGTGGAATTTTTATTTTTGCTATTTTTGTTGTTGTCTTTTTTGTCTTTTTTGCTTGATTTTCATTATTTATATGTATAATGAACAGATTTCAATTAAGGTTATTTCTTTCTTGGATTTTGAAAAAGAGATTTGAATTACAAACCTTCATTCTTCAAGGACATGGACAGACACAATAGGCACTGCTATTGAAGCTCCGCATGCATGAACTCAGCCAGGGGTGGTAGTATGGTTACTCCTATTATGGTGTAGAGCCTCCATCATTTTCTTTCCCTTGTTAAAAAATCTGGAAAAAAAATGTAAGTCAGAATTGACCACTCTTCAATTGAATGATTATCAAATTTACATTAATGCCCACACTGACAATATAATGCATGTGTAGTCTGTAATTTCATGTCTGCGCAATAGAATGCAATAAATATGCTAATCATGTAGGCCTAATGTCAATAGGACACTTTGTTTGAGTTATCACAGACTAGATAATCATAAAGGAAGACATGACGACAGGAAACAAAATAGCATTTAATGTTTAATTAATTCGTTATAGACTACATGTCTAATTGAACTCTGTAGGACCTTCATGTCATGATGTAGGCCTAGAGTCTACTAAATAAACAGCTTGCTACAAGCACCCATAGCATGATGTTAATACTTTAGTATTTAGCTATGTTAATTTCATGTGCAGAATTTATTTACCAAACACAAAATATACAGCCATCTAATATTAGGGAGACCACAAGAATTTTCTATCTCGTAAATGTAAATATTGTCAATGGATTTGTCATGATCATATAATACGACAAATCAATCAATACGGCACAAAAAATGGTTATTTTATACAAAAGATACAAAACTTTGAAGGAGACATTTGAATGTCACACAAAAATTGAGGATATGACTAAAGTGCCCTATGGCAGAATCGCATTCAACATCAATTTCGCCCTCAAAACCATGACTGTTTTTGTGTGTGTGAGTGTGGTGGAAAAGGAGGAACCCTTTTGCTGTGTGTGCGTCCTCCCTAAATCAAAAAGTCTAGGCCTAGATTCTAGGCTTACGTTAGATTTATTGACAAACTAAGGCCTAATCATGGCAACGAACATCACAGACATGCCAAGTTCAAACAAAAAATTTGCGCGAGATCATTCGCATCTTGGTTAAAAGCACGCACAGTAGTAATTTGTACACAAAGAGGCGCGCGCACACTACACATGTTGCATGTAGTATAGTAAACTATCTTGCACATAACATTTGCCCGCATGAAAACATCGCACTCGCAGGGATTGATGCGCGACAAAACTGCCGATATTTAGGGTTTTGTGACTCCAAAATGGTAAAAAAAATCTAAAATTATGCTACTTTTTGTCATTTTGCGTGAGAAATGGGGTGTTCTGCGTGAGATCGTGAGACAGACGCAAAATGCGTGAGACTTGGTAGCTCTGACATCACAATGTCAATATAAATGTAATATATAGTTTCTATTAAGAAATGCATGTTCATAAAAGTAACTTAGAGGTCTATGCGAATTAAGATGGCGGTACGTTGTTGTTAATGTTAGAACTTTTCATCATCATTAAAATTGCATTATTTTTGCTCAAATTTCCACAGATTGATATTTGTAAACATAATATGGTAGATCTACTCTCTTGAACAAATGTATTAGGGCTAACATGGGAGTAATCTTAATGCCATGGAAATACAAGAAAAACAATCGTTTATCATGTGCATGTCAACACAAATACTACGCAGATTTAGGTACATGGGACTGTGTTAACTCTGATTTCACAATGTTGCACTGCAGAAGATATTTTGAACAGTAATTTTGACAATGTAAATTCATATTATATGCGATTTCACAGATAAAAATGCTACAAGAATTAGTTAAATACTACAATTTCTTACCTTACAAGAGGTGACATACTGAACTTGAGTGATTTTTTCCCAGTGTTTTGCAAAGGCACTGTCATATAACCGCCAAATTGTGCCGACCACGAAATTCAAACAGCACACACACTGCGCATGCGTGTAGTCTGTATTCAGATCGACCATGTACATGCATGCAGTGCAGTGCAGTGTTGGTTGTGGTAGCTCATGAGCTGGTTGTGTACAGGTAGGCGCGGATCCACGGTGGGGGCAGCAGCCCCCCCCCCCCTCTTTCGCCAAAAAGTGTTTATTTTTATTATATTTATTATTATTTTTTTACATTATTACTATTTCTATCTTCTTTTTCCCCTTTCTCGGGGGGGGGGGGGAGCAGTAGAGTGCTTAAATGACATTTATTGCCCCCATATTGATGGAGTTCAAAGCAATATGTCATCCTACAGCCCTCTTTTATTTATGATTGGCCTTTCACCCCTCCCCCCAAATAATGATAATAAATGGAAAAATAAAATAAATAAAATTCAAAATTATATCAAATATATGCGCAGGAAGAGGGGTGAGTAATTTTTTTTTCTGGGTGTGGGGAGGGCTAGCGGGGTCTGGTACAATTAAATACTACTTAATTTTATGATTGATGGTTTTAATAATTATCCGGTGGCCCCTTAGCTTTTGGAGAATATCATTTAATTGAGTCCAAAAATTAATAGATCCCAAATATGTAAACTGTTGCCCATAGAAGTTGGATATTTTTTTATGTGATCAAGCTACATCTTTTTACTCCGGCTTTAATTTCTTGAAATTCTTTGTCCCCACTTTCACTTTTCAGGACCCTGGCTATATTTTGGACGTTCCCCCAACCAATTCCGGGTATTAAAAAACAAAAATTTGTCAACCCCCACAATGCCCTTATTTGCCTCTTTTTTTTTTGGGGGGGGACCCTTATTTGCTTACCCGGTTGACCAATGCCCCCTCAGTGTTCATTGTTCTTTAAGTTAAATCTGTGTTTATGGTCACAGCCTTTAATTCATTGTCTAGGGGAATGGTCAAAATTTATTACTTTCGTTGCTCAAAATGGATTTTATTCACGTTTACAAGGTTAAAATTTCTATCTTCCCAAAAATTTATTGCAGAATCTCAGCAAAACATTAATCATGATGAAAAATAGACTATAGTCACCATTTACAACCTTGTCAATAAGGCTGAAACAGAATTTGGTGGCAAATGAAAATAATTAAGTATTCATGGTTGTTTTTTTTTTTTTTTACTTCCTTTGTTTTGACCATAACCCTTTGAGCGCGGGCCTGTGAAATGCGATTGTTACCCCTGTGGCGGAGCGATTTTTTGTACACTGACAGTATTATAGAAATTGGTCATGTTTTGTGCTTTCATTACTCCTTGCATCTAACTCGGTCATTTTCATGATTTGTAGTAAATATAAACATGAAAGGGCAGACATTTTTCTATCTAACACTGTAAGGCATAGTCATCAAAACCAAATATAAGACGCGTTATGTTGTAAAGAAAAACAGTCATTCTGGCAGAAGTTCCGCTTTCTTCCTTTCCAGTAGATTCACAATGCAAGGTGCGTAAGGCATGTACAGCACGCGCGGTTCGATCGATGAGCCTACTGAATAGCACTTGAAAAGAGGTCCTGTTTCTTTCAAATTATTTCTATAAAATATGGATTAAAGATCATAGCGGCCGGCTTCGCACCTCTGGACAATGGCACCTTTGACTAAGCACCATTCATTAAAAGCGCAGGTGTAAGTTTTGAAATAAAAGCGGGACTTTTAACTTATAATGACTACTGTATTAGGCATACTTTACATTTATTTACATCATTATAGTTACAACAAACTAGTTCAAGCAAAATTCAGATAAACCCCTCTCATTATCGTGATAAGTATACATAACCTAGGGAGAATCGGAAATCGACAGGCTTAATCTCTATGCAACTAATGTTTCATATATCTATAATAATGAACATTGTTTTAATCCATTAACCTTTCTATTTCTCTCTCTTCTTCTCATTCTCAATCTTTATCTCTCACATTTCTCCTCTCGAGCTAGCTTTATTTGATTATTTCTTCCCCTCCGGACGCGTACGCGTACGCCAAAAGTTAAGATCGGGAATTCGTTTTTTATGTAAAAAATTATGGTAATGCTGAAATAAAGTGAATTTTTCTTATTTTTTTTCCACGTAACTAGGTTATTTCTTTAATGGATATTAAAAATGAATATATCTTTGTCCTATTCCTCAAGAATTTAGCCCCAAAAAGCTGGTGAAAAGCCGAAAAAGCTTGTCAATATATTAGAGAATCATATGAAAACGTTGGGGCTTCTTTCTAGGAAAACCATTTTCACGCACCGATTGTCAATGGAAGGAATGCCCGAAAAACGGGAGTTTTGTTGAATATACTGGAATAAAAAAAAATCGAGAAGATCATTTACTTAGTTACACAGGTTTTATGAGGGTTAATGTATATAAAACAAGATAAAACCTTGGGAAGAATATTTTTTTACCCCTAACCCTCGCGTTTTGAGGTTTAAAATCTCCCATTTTAGTCATTTTTGGGTCGTTTTTCTGTGTGAAAATGATATTTTGGTCAAACAGCAGTCACTAAAAGCTTTCTGTAAAATTCAGCAGCGCATCGATTTCCTAGTTACGCTGAGTGAAGTAAATATATTAATTTCTCTTTCCAATGATTTTAACTTCTTTGTGATTGGTCAATATTTTCCCCCGCGTTTTTGATATCATAAAAAAAAATATCATGATAAAATACTTCGATCCTGACTGCACAGCTTGCACTCTCCTTTTACACGGTCTTTATTCAGGGCATTGTTATCGCGATATCGACGGTCAGACGTAGAGAGAGTCTATACCCAGTACACACATTTCCCGTAAGATTATTTCTGGTCGTTAGTGCACTGTAGTGGAACTGTGCGTGTTTGGTATAAAATAACACTGTCCTTTTTGATTGTTCACGTTTTCATATGTATCTCAGCTTCTGTAGAAGCCCGTCGTAGCAGACTGAACACCTCGCTCGGCTTCTGTAGAAGCCCGTCGCACCCAAAGGGTTAATGTAGGATAGAATCATATTTCAATTTTTCATCATCTCACTTTTTACTTCAACCCCTCCCCTACACAAGAGACAAATGCCTGTGACCCTGCACTTTGATTTAATGTAAAGAACAATAACAACCCTGTAGTTCAGATGCGTTTCGCAGGAATAGTATGGAGGGGCCTTGGTCAGCCGGTTAAACGAATAAGGGGCCCCAAAATGAGAGAAAAAAGTGTAAAAAATGGGCGCTGTGGGGGTAGACAAACTTCTTTTATTTTTCATTCCCCAGGAACGGTTGAAGGAACTTTCAAAATATAGCCAAAGTCCCAAAAAGTGAAAGTAGGGACAAACAACTTCAAGAAATTAAAGCCGGAGCAAAATGATGTTGCTGCAGGACACAAAAAAATATCCAGCCTTTATAAGCAACAGTGTATATTTTTACAGGGACGGGGCGCTCATATGCAATTAGGCTACCCCTTCGCCTGTTTGCTTGATGAGCAACGGAAAGCAAAGTGGTTATACTGGTATTAATGATCCAGATTTGTTAATGGCCGTTTTCAATGGTACCACTGACTCCAGTTTAAACCCATTGGCTAGCTGGTATGCGTACCAGTTTGGTCAAGGGGTTTCAACTGAGAATAACTGGTATATTTCCAACATATTCCAGTTTGGGCAAGGGATTTAACTGGTACCACTGACTCCAGTTTAAACCCATTGGCTAGCTGGTATACGTACCAGTTTGTTCAAAGGTTTCAACTGGGAATAACTGGTATTATTTCCAACAACTTCCACTTTGGGCAATAGGATTTAACTGGTACCACTGACTCCAGTATAAATCCATTGGCTGGCAGGTATGCTTTCCCGTTTGGTCAAAGGGTTTCAACTGGGAATAACTGGTATACTTCCAACATATTCCAGTTTGGGCATTGGGTTTTAACTTGTACCACTGACTCCAGTATAAACCCATTGGCTAACTGGTATGCGTACCAGTTTGTTCAAAGGGTCTCAACTGGGAATAACTGGTATATTTCCAACATATTCCAGTTTGGACATTGGGTTTTAACTGGTACCACTGACTGCAGTATGAATGGGAGATAACTGGTACATACTGCCAGATGACTTTACTTGTTTTAACTGGTTTCAAATGGTCCAGTTCAGTATGTGGGTATGAATAGTAAATAACTGGTATAAACTACCAGTTGACTTTACTTGTTTTAACTGGTATCAAATGATCCAGTTCATTATGTGGGTATGAATGGGAAATAACCTGGTATAGAACTACGAGTTGACTGGTTGCATAAGAAAAATAGAAACTTGTATTTACTGGTATCAAATGGTCCAGTTCATTATGTGGGTATGAATGGGAAATAACTGGTATAAACTACCAGTTGACTTTACTTGTTTTAACTGGTTCAAATGGTCCAGTTCATTATGTGGGTATGAATGGGAAATAACTGGTATAAACTACAGTTGACTTTACTGTTTTAACTGGTATCAAATGGTCCAGTTCATTATGTGGGTATGAATGGGAAATAACTGGTATAAACTACCAGTTGACTTTACTTGTTTTAATCTGGTATCAAATGGTCCAGTTCATTATGTGGGTATGAATGGGAAATAACTGTATAACACTACCAGTTGACTTTACTTGTTTTAACTGGTATCAAATGGTCCAGTTCATTAGTGGGTATGAATGGGAAATAACTGGTATAACTACCAGTTGACTTTACTTGTTTTAACTGGTATCAATGGTCCAGTTCATTATGTGGGTATGAATGGGAAATAACTGGTATAAACTACCAGTTGACTTTGCTTGTTTTAACTGGTATCAAATGGTCCAGTTCATTATGTGGGTATGAATGGGAAATAACTGGTATAAACTACCAGTTGACTTTACTTGTTTTAACTGGTATCAAATGGTCCAGTCAGTATGTGGGTATGAATGGGAAATAACTGGTATAAACTACCAGTTGACTTTTTTGTTTAACTGGTATACAATGGTCCAGTTAAGTATGTGGGTATGAATGGGAAATAACTGGTATAAACTACCAGTTGACTTTACTTGTTTAACTGGTATCAAATGGTCCAGTTAAGTATGTGGGTATGAATGGGAAATAACTGGTATATACCACAAGTTGACTTTACTTGTTTTAAACTGGTATCAAATGGTCCAGTTCAGTATGTGGGTATGAATGGGAAATAACTGGTATAAACCCGTTCAATATAATGGGTTTTAATTGGGATCAACTGGAGTATTTCCAACATGTACCAGTTTAACCAATGGATTTTAACTGGTACCATTTGATTCCAGTTAAACCCATAGGCCAACTGGCATTTCTACCAGTTTGAACAATGGGTTTTAACTGGTACCAATTAATTCCAGTTGACACCAGTTAAAAATCCTATGGGTTTTAACTGTTTTTTCGACCTGGGAGTAAATCACGCCCTTGATCAGAGACTAGATAGGGAAAGGGGCTGGTCACGAAAAGCGTCAATTACATTGGACGCAGATGTAATTCACTCAAAAGTACCAGAAAATGCAAGCTGGAACCAAACAAAGTCACTCATAAAAAAATCAATCCAGGATGCTTGTAGAGAAAAAGTGAAAAAGTTGATTGAGCCACTACTTGTACAAGGGGAATTCATGAAAGTCGTTCATATGGAAAATACTGATATAACCTGGAAGTCGATTATTTATAACTTACCTCAGAGTGTAATGAAGTTCACTGTCAATGCAGCAATAGATTGTCTCCCAACTATTAAAAAAAACAAAAACTTGTACAGTGTGTTCCTAAAAAAGGTAATCGAAGTTCAAAGGTCAGTCATTTAAAAAGTGTATTGTTTATTTTTGTGATTTGTTTACTAAACTACCAAGTAGCTCATCACCTTTAATTTGAGACATTGCTTATGTCCAAACTGTAATGGGTCACAGAGTTAGGGTCATTTGAAGGTGATAGGTACAAAACCCAGTTTTTCCAAGTTTTTCGTTTTTAGGGGATGAAACCAACTTTTTATAAAATTTTGGTTTCATAGTTTTGGGGGTTTTTATCACACAAAATTTCAATGAAATGCAATCTCATTTGTCAAAGGACCTATCTCACTGGCAATGACATGGGTTCTCGATTATGCATGAGTCTCTGGAGTCTTGGAGACGGATCGCCGCGACGTCTCCTGATTCTGCAGAATGTCGCGAGAAAAATCAAACAAATGTCAAACATGTCCAGTCTTTTAGAAGACTTCTTTAACACGCGAGCAAGTCTCTGTGACGTCTTTGCTGGGTTGCCGCGACGTCCTTTAGTATCCACGACGTCTCAGAGACGTTGTCGGAACTTGCTAACGATTAAAAGAAATCGAACGGTTTTATTATTTTGACTTGCTGGCGTCTTAAAGAGGTCTACTAAAAGATTGAACATGTTTGACTTTTGTTCCATATTCCCTCCACGCCCTGAAGTCTCAGGAGACGTCACCACGACGTCTCCACGACTACAGAGACTCCTAATTGCGAACACATCTCATTGCCATTGAGATAGGTCCTTTGACAAATGAGATTGCATTTCATTGAAGCTTTGTGTGACAAAACCCCCCAAAACTATGAAACCAACAATTTATAAAAAGTTGGTTTCATACCCTAAAAATGAAAAACTTGGGAAAAATGGGTTTTGTACCTATTACCTTCAAAGGACCCTAACTGTGTGACCCATTACAGTTTGGACGCAAGCAATGTCTCAAATTAAAGCTGATAAGTTACTCAGTAGTTTAGTAAACAAATCTAAAAAATAAACCATATACTTTTGAAATGACTGACCTTTGAACTTCGATTACCTTTTTTTAGGAACACACTGTATAGATGGGGAAAAAGAATCACGGACAAATGCAATCTATGTAATTGCACTGGTACCCTTCACCACATCCTTAATAACTGTGAAAAAATGCTCGACCGTTATACCTGGCGCCACAACAACATAATACACATCATCGTCAAAAACATGAAAAACACTTCGAACACCAACATCAAAGTTTATGCAGACATAGAAGGAGAAAGCATTAATGGGGGCACCATACCACCACACATAGGCCCTAATACTCACACAACACAAACCAGACATCTGCTACATTGACAACAAAAATAAGAACATCATCATCATCGAACTTACAGTCCCCTTTGAAACCAACATCAACAAAGCTCACCAACGAAAACATGACAAATACACAACCCTCATACACGATGTAATGGCGTCAGGTTGGACCAGCAAACTTATTTGCATCGAAGTCGGGTCACGTGGACTTATAACTCCACAAAACAAGTACCGTCTAAAGGAAATACTGAACATTAGTAAGACAACTAAATATTCATAATTCAGAGACGAAATACTTAAGTCTGTTCTTTTAAGTTCATATGTTATTTTTCAAGGCAAATGTGAGCCAGCGTGGCAAATCGACCAATACCTAGCAGTGTGAATTTATCTCGTTGAATAAAAAACTGTCTGTTCGTTGTATTAATTATTATCTTTTCTAAATTTTGAAATGTCCTGCCCTACGATAATATAGGCCAAATCAGTTTAATCAGTTTAATCATGGTCGGAGATTCTCAATGTATAATATATCGTCTCATTATACGCGACCCTCTAGCTTTTGAATGCTTGCCTGACACAGCAACATTAGTGCAGTTAATATGGGACATCCAAAATGGCGGAAATGATTCTGGTACTTAGTATTGGTATGAGGTATCAATCTCTTTGCTACGATTTTTTTGGGGTATATTCACAGTATATAATTACTATAAATAACTTATTGTAGGCCTATATATTGACTTGTATAATGAAAATAATATTTAAATAATATTTAAAAAAAATAATAATATACAAAATACATAATGAAATATATAGTCAAAGTATTTACTGAAGGGTCTTATAATTTCAAATTATATCTTAAAGTTACTGATTTTCAACATTCTAAGCACATTCCAGACATGGTAGAGTCGTTGTAGTTTTTAAAACATACATTAAATACATGTGTCCATATAAGGGAGTTTCCAGTTAGCGATAGGAGCTCTGTGACGTCATTGGGTCAGGGGTCATTATGTACGTGGTCTCCTCTATATCAGGAATTCTTATGTGTGAAGTCTATGACACCTTTTGATTTACATATGGTTTTCATGCTTTTTTTTCGCTCATATTGTAAAAATATGGATGAAGAATCGCACTTGTCTATTGATGAGATAGACAATGTATACTTATTCCTATCTTTATTTTGATACCATGTTTATTTGAGTCTCTTTTCTCAACTGAAAGCGAAATTTGTGAGTTACCAACTCGCGTACGTCAAAGCGGCATTGACTTCGCCGAAACCAACGGGGCTTGAAATCTCGATATTCGGACCGGTGTGCATAAGTACACAGTCGGTGTTTTTGCTACTTTCTTGGAGGAAAACGTTAATTAAAGTCATGAAAATGTCTCATCATATTATTCAACATGGCAAACGAGAAGGAAAAAACAGACAAAAAGAAATATATAGCTAGGTTTTTGTCTGAAAAGAATTTGTAGATATGCCGTACGTTGGTTGACCCATGGGTTGACTGTACGGTCGCCGCATTTTATGTACATTTGGCCTGACCCCGAAAGTGGATATCGGAGACTCGCGCATGCGCAGATTGTATCTGGAAACTCCCTTGTTACCTGCACATGCAGGTAATATGGGCACTTTGGTAATGACGTCAACATTTGAATATTGCAGACAGGGGGGTTGGTGATAATTGTTTTTCTTTACAATAAAAGTTAGAGCAGTAGTTATAGATTCATATAAACTAAGATTAGACTGTGTGTCATTTCGTAATTTTATGCAAATTAGGCAAATGAACTTAGGGGGCCCATATTACCTGCATGTACCCTATAGTTGATTTAATTGTACATAATGTTATTACTTTTTCACGATTACCTTGTTTATACTGTACTTTCTTTTTGACATATACTATGTATTATTGAAATGTTATTCGAACTGTTACCGTATTGTAATTTTGTATAAATAACCTGCCGCCTAACCCAGTGGGTTGACGGGCCTGGTTTTTCTGTTATTATGTACATGATCTTTTCAATAATAAAGACATGATTAATCATCAATTGATGTTTATTTTTTGTTATTTTTTTGTGAACAGACGTGACAGGTCCAGTTCACAGGGTTTTAATTTTTCTTCGTTCCACGGGGGACGGGAACTTATGGTGCCCTCACACTAGAGCGTGTTGAGGTAACGTGTGTCTAGCGTTCACGATTTTCACTCGAAATTTGACTATGTCCAAAATACGCTCAAGAACGCTCCATTTTCCCTGCCCAAAATGGAATTTTTAGTTAGCTTTAAACGACTGAGAAGCGAATAAATAGCGTCAGGGTAACGATGACTGCGCGTGCTTAGCGTCCACCTAACGATTGCCTAGCGTTAGCAACGACTGAACAGCGATGCCCAACTTATGTCTAGCGTGTTTAGACGTGTTAAAGAACGTTAGGAAACGCCAAACATGTGCGTATTGAGTAACGACTGCCCGACGTTCGTGGAATGTTAATTGCATTTTCGCGTAAGTTCATGAGCGCGGAATGTCGTTCGAAAATCGCCTGGCAAACGTAGGAAAGCGTTTGCTTTTCGTTGGTATACGCAAAGAAACGCAGAGGAACGCTGAGGTCAATTTTTGATTTTGAACATGTTCAAAAATTTTTGCGTGTAACAGCGTTCTTATAAAGACGCTTTGAAAGCGCTGGGCATTCGTTACTTGATCGTTTAGCGCTTTGGGTGAACGTTCCTTCATAGTTCGAAGTGCGTCCAACCAACGCAGAACTTTTTTATATATGTTTTCTGACTCAATTTCCTCATGTCACCAAATGGGGGCGTATGTTTTTTTACCTCAATATCCTTATGTCACCAAATGGGAGCACTTTGTGTTATCGAATAAAATGATTAAAGCTTATTCTGTTTTGTGCTCAGTAGTTTTCCCTCCCTGTTTAAGTGCTATTTTTACATGTAAATTAACTATTCGGTATAATGAAATATAAACATTTTCGACTTGAAATATACATGTAATTGTTTTCTGTGAATTCCAAGGTATAAACGTATCTAAACACTTTTAAATGTTAACAAAAATTTGGTATTTTTATATTTTATTTATCATTTTGGAGCAATTTATTACCTTAAAAATACGAAGTTCAAAAGAACACCAGCAGAATTTACATTGTTGTTCATTAAGCTTGCATACTATTATTATTTATTATTATTATTATTGTTTATTTATTTATTTATTATTATTATTATTACTATTGTCTATTTGTTTATTTTTTATTTTTTTTGCTCTAGCCACATCATTTTGCTCCAGCTTAAATTTCTTGAATTTGTTTGTCCCTTCTCAACTCTCTGGGAACCTGGCAGTGGCGGATCCAGACGGGGCGCAGGAGACCCGCACCCCTTCTATGATTTAAAAAAAAATGATTGACTGTATAATGTTAAAATTGGAAAAATTTCGCCTCAACCTATTTTTTTTCCTCAAATTTTCTGGATGCACCACTCGTATTTCAAAATCCTGGATCCACTACTGCTATGGTTATTTCTTATACGAAAAAAAAAATTGAAGAAATAATAATTGATTGTTAAAGGGTTTTTTTTTCTCTCTCTCTCTGTTTTTACCATAACGGTAGAATATTTTTATTATTTATATTCTTTACCAGTCACACTTTTTAATTCAACCCCTCACTTAGACAAGAAACCATTGTTTTTAAACCTAGATATAAGACCAATAGCAACCCTCCACCTCAAAAGCGATTCATGGGATAGCACCGAGGGGGCTTTGGTAAGCCCAAAAAAGTTGCCAGAATGGTTATTGTGGTGGATGAAGTACTTTTTTTTAATTATTCAATACCCGGTCATGGTTTAGGAAAAATCCAATATAAAAAAAAAGTAATAAAAATAAACATCAAAATTATTTATGTGGCTGGATCAATAAAAAAAAATCCAACCTTTTTGACCAACAGTGTAGTTAAAAATGTAATCTCAAGAAAACAATACCATCTTATAACATCCTAATATTGTATTGAGTGTAGATGTAGTGTAAAAGAGTATGACCCCTTCGTCTTGGTTAGGGTTGAGAAATTAAAAAAAGTATATTTTATCTAATATGAAACAAGCCCGTCCATTTATTCGGTTCATCTTGATTTAAAAAAAGCGCAAGCTGATTTTTTTCACCCATCAATTTATTTGAAATAAATTAAGTGCTCAAAAAAAAAAAAAAAAAAAAAAAAAAAAAATCATAATTATGAGGGGGTATAACACCTCAGGATCATATAAGGAAAAACAGAACAAAAAGGAAAACAAACTGTTTATGCAGTTATCAGAATGCATTGACTGTTCAACACTTTTAACATGCCAATACAATGAATACTATCAATGAATAAACAATTTTGTGCCAATAAATTAGAGATGAACAAAGCTTCCCCACAACCTCCCACCCCCCCCCCCCAAAAAAAAAAGGGGAAAAATGTATTGCACTATTTTATGTCTCCAAACGACTTTGTGTCTATTATAAAACTTTTTTGAGTTTCAGATCTCAATTTCTCAATAATGTTCTTTTTAGTTTCTTTTTCATATTTTCATCTTCCAGGCTCTCTCCCATTATATTATATTCATTCGTTATCTCTTTCTCCTCTCTTCCCCTTTCTCTCTCTCTCGCTCTCTCTCTCTCTCTCTCTCTCTCTCTCTCTCTCTCTCTCTTCTGTCTGTTTCTTGTTGCTTTTTTTTTATTCTCTTTTTACCTCTCTTTCCTTTTTGTCTACCCAGTTTTCCCTATCTGTGTTTCTCTTCCGTATCCCTTATACTTTCCCGTTGTCCAAGGCTTTTGGTTTATACCTATTCCTAGATGCATCATAATGATTCTTCTTTTCTTAACCAACATATGAAGGTTTGTTTCTTAAATTACATAAATACCACTTGACGAAAATCTTTCTAAACATACTTCATGGCATGATAGAGTATTACTAATAATAGTTACATTTATGTATCACTTTATACATGTATCCTACTCGGTGTTTATAAGGGCTTTTAATATTAACTAACTATTACACGGCTTAGTGAGGCGACTCTAAAAGGCGCTCGCAGCATTCAAGTATTATTGATAATATAACATCATATAATATAGCTAATTCCCAAATGAAATAAAGATTAAGAGACCACAGTTATATTGAATTACATGTCGATTGATTATCCTATTATCTCTTCTCCGACATAATAAGAAGATTTTATATCATTATTATTTTTTTTATTTTAATCGAGGAGGAAAAAAATCGATGCATTCAAAGACATTGATTAAAAAATGAAAAGAATAGTAATTAACCATAATTAAAAAAAAAAACTTCAGAAGATAGATTAGACGCGTTTGGACGACCAGAGAACGACGAGGGAACGAATAGAGAACGACAAGGGAACGAACATCCAACGCGCATAACGATCACACTACTAATGCCCAGCTCATACAGAACCTATTGATAAGTGAGTTGTTACACGCTAGAAAACGCTCAAAACTGTGAACGTGTAATAAATTATGAATTTATCTCAGCGTACATTTGCGTTCAGACAACGATTAATTGCGTATGGTTAACGAGTAGCAACGCTTTCGAACGTTCACACCAAATTCCAAGAACGCTGGTCAAACGTTAGCTGAACACGCCGTAGTGTGAGGGCACCTTTAGGGGGCATCAAATTGTTCTTTTTCTCGGGGGTGCCAACTTGAACTGAAATTTAGGGGCGCCAAACTGATCTTTTATGGGCGCTAAATAGATCTGAAGCTTAGGGGGCACCAAATTGATCTAAACTTACGGGCGCCAATCTGATCTTTTAGGGGGCATCAAATTGATCTGAAACTAAGGGGGCACCAAATTGATTTTTTAGGGGGCATCAAATTATTTTTTATGGGGGCGCCAAATTGATCTGAAACTGACGGGCGCCAAATAAATCTTTTATGGGTCTGATACCTAGGGGGCTCCAAATTGATCTTTTAGGGGGGCGCTAAATAGATCAGAAAATTCGTCAGTGATTTTACGAACCGTCATACACCTCGCCGAGGTCCCAAAACCAGCTTTTGAGATAATCGCGTTCAAAGTTTGGATGTTCTTCTGACGCTCATAACTTCGCGCTTTGAAGGAAACCATGGTAATTATTTATATCAATGTACAGCATAAATTCTATAACTTTACAATATGAAAAAAATTATTTGCACTTGGGGTTTGATTTTTAAATATTTAGAATAAAATGGAAGGTAGTATTTTAGAAACTGACTGTTTTTACGAAAAACAGGGGGTTAAGGTCACTTCGTAAAATCACGCGTAGCAAGCGCATGTTTTTTAGCGTCCTAAACCACGAGATAGAACGGTTCGTAAAATCACTCAATGCATACGCGCACCGCTCACCCATATCTAGATCGGGTTGCGCGCCATTCAGGAGACTGCTATAGTGTAGAAACAATGGTTTCGGACGCTTCGTAAAATCACTGGAAGGGATGTGACGTTTCGAACGAAATTTGAATCTTCTCTTATTTTTTAAATAATTAAGATTTCGACCTGAAATTTGGTAATTCGATAGAGCTGAATATAGGGTTTAAGAATATCGAAAAAACTCAATTTCGAAAATTTGACCACAAATTAGGTTTATGACGGTTCCTAAAAACAGCGACGAATTAGGGGGTACTAAATTGATCTTTTATGGGGGCATCAAATTGATCTTTTACTGGGGGTGACAAATGTATCTGGAACTTGGGAGCGCTAAATTGATCTTTTATGGGGGCGCTAAATAGATCTGAAAAATAGGGGGCACCAAATTTATCTTTTATGGGGGCGCAAAATAGATCGGAAACCTAAAGGCGCCAAATTGATCTGAAACTAAGGGGGCACCAAATAGATCTTTTATGGGGGCGCAAAATAGATCTGAAGCTTTGGGGACACCAAATTAATCTCAAACTTACGGGCGCCAAACTAATCTTTTAGAGGGGCATCAAATTGATCTTTTACCGGGGGTGACAAATGTATCTGGAACTTAGGGGCGCCAAAATGATCTTTCATAGGGGCGCTAAATAGATCTGAAACTTAGGAGGCACCAAATTGATACATGTAGGAGTGTGTGTCTGTTGATCTTAGAGGGGAAAAACCTCTCCTATCCTAGTGTATTTATGCGGAGATGTGATATTAACCCATGAACTGCTACCGTCCAGTTTTCAGTCTTTAGTTTTATACAAATAAAGATTATAGAGAATGATTGAACATCTGAAGAAAGAAAATAGGTATAAGATAATAATAAAATAAACT
Organism: Paracentrotus lividus; assembly: GCA_940671915.1. Classification (NCBI taxonomy): domain Eukaryota; kingdom Metazoa; phylum Echinodermata; class Echinoidea; order Camarodonta; family Echinidae; genus Paracentrotus; species Paracentrotus lividus. The sequence continues at coordinate 16,745 of CALNVZ010002875.1, forward strand.
ATTATAGATCAGAAGAGGACAGAAGGAGAGAAAACAAGAACTTCAAAAGGAGAAAAGAGAACTACATCGTTTCCTCAGGCCCCTTCTCTCTCTCTTTCTCTCTCTCTCTCTCATGCTATTTAAGGACGTTGCACAGTTGAAACGAATTCCATGTCATTTTCACCAAATTTTGCACAGAGTTTAATACTTTGGTATCTATGTATGCCAAAAATGCAAAAAATGATATAGGTTCATGTGGTTGATTTTTTTGCTACGGGACTTTGAAGTTGCCATATTTGGATGCCATGTAAAATACGCATAATTCAAGAAATTGGCCTCTGTTAGACCTCGCGATTGCAACAAACGAGTTAAAATCGTCATTCCTTTGTCAAAACCGTATCAAACTTTATCAAACCTTCCCAATTTGTTACGAAGTTTATACCAAAGATGGGGACATTGTTTAAACTGGCACATTTGTACTTATTGTCGAGCCAGCAGCGCCCTCATGTGGCAAAAATGGTGCGTATAATGGCAAAAACCAGATCTTTTACCCTTTTCAGACTGCTATTTCTTAACCCCGTACTATCCTTAACCCCATACTATCCTTAACCCTGTACTATCTTTTTTTGCTTTCAGACTGTGTTTCTTAACCCCATACTATTTGCTTAGCCGGGGTTTAGAAATACAATGCTTTTCACACTGGGTATTCCTTAACCCCTGACTATTTGCTGGATCATGAATATTAATGATTTCATTCTCTTTCTTTATGTTCTTCATTGTTTTTCTCTCTCTCCTCATGTTATTTTGTGTTTTCTATCTTTCCTTTTGTTATTCATTGTTTTTCTCCTCTTCCTTGTGTTAGTTATTCCCTGTTTTTTTTTCTTTATGTTATTCCTTTTTTTTTTCTTTTTCTTTGTTATTCCTTTTTTTTCCTCTTTTTTTCCCCATGTTATTCCTTGTCTTTTCTCTTTTTCCTTATGTTATGCCTTGTTTTTCTATCTTTCATTATGTTATTCATTGTTTTTTCCCTTTTTCCTTATGTTATTCATTGTTTTTCTATCTTTCCTTATGTTATTCATTATTTTATCCCTCTTCCCTTATGTTATTCATTGTTTTTCTATCTTTCCTTAACTTATTCATTATTTTATCTCTCTTTCCTAATGTTATTCATTGTTTTATCTTTCTTTTATTATGTTATTCATTGTTTTTCTCTTTTTCTTTGTTATTCATTGTTTTTCTCTTTTTCCTTATATAATTCATTGTTTTTCTCTTTTTCCTAATGTTATTCATTGTTTTTCTCTTTTCCTAATGTTATTCGTTGTTTACCTCTCTTTCCTAATGTTATTCATTGTTTTATCTTTCTTTTATTATGTTATTCATTGTTTTTCTCTTTTTCCTCATGTTATTCATTGTTTTTCTCTTTTTCTTTGTTATTCATTGTTTTTCTCTTTTTCCTTATGTAATTCATTGTTTTTCTCTTTTTCCTAATGTTATTCATTGTTTTTCTCTTTTCCTAATGTTATTCATTGTTTTTCTCTTTTTCCTTATATGTTATTCATTGTTTTTCTCTTTACTTGTGTTATCAAGTTTACGAATAATATTATGCATATTCATGACCACATTTTCATTGATTGGCTAATGCTTAACCCCACTTTTCCTTAGCACGGTTTGGTTTCAGACTGCAACTCTTAGCACCGCAATTGCCCGGCTAACTCCGCAATTACCCGGCTTTTTAGCAGGGCCAGATAGTACCGTACTATTTACCGTGCTAGCCTACTTTGGTAAAACGCAGTCTGAAACCGAAGCGTGCTAAGCTTAACCCCAGGAAATAGGTGGTACTAAGGCCCCCCCCCCCCTTAACCCTACCTATTTCCTGGGGTTAAGGATTTTAACTGCAGTCTGAAAAGCATATTAGAGGCTTGGAATCTACAAGAAAATAAAAAATTATAGTTTAAGGTGCACTTTTTTTAAAAACCATGACAGTCTCATCAAATTTTGCAAAGTTGTAGAGGGATTCATCATAAATATGTAGAAACTTTAAAAAAAAAGGGGGGTCCATGTGCTCGTTTTCGAACTATCGGCGCCCGAATTCTCGCAAATCGGCTTGAAAAGTCACAAAAACGCGCAGAAAACGTCCAAAAAGCGTGAAAATCCACTCTAAATTACACTTGATTTAAAATGATGCTCCCAAACATTCAAAATCCATGTCATTTTCATTAAAAAATGTCAAAGTTGTAGAGGAATATATACTCAATGGGTAGAAACATTCAAAAAGGGGGTCCATGTTCTCGTTTTTAAGCTATCGGAGCCCGAATAGTTGCGAATTGGCTCGAAAACCACAAAAACGCGCCGAAAACGTTAAGCAAGTCTGAGAATCCAACCTATATTACACTTGATTCAAAATCATGCTCTCGAACAATCAAAATCCATGCAAATTTCATCAAAATTTGCCAAGTTGTAAAGGAATATAAACTAAAAGAGTAGGAACATTAAAAAAAGGGGGGTCCATGCTCTCGTTTTCAAAATATCGGCGCTGTAATAGTAGCGAGTCGACTTGAAAACCACCGAAACGTGCCAAAAATACTCAAAAATGTGAAAACTCTATCTGATTTTCGACTTATTCAAAATCCTGCTCCCAAACATTTACAATTCATTTCATATCTATCGCAATATCTAGAATAACACGAACATGCACCAACATAAATGCTTTACATATCTCTGCAAGTGGGCAAATAATGAACAAAAAGAAGGAATAAATAACATATTTATAAAGTTTATTTCTTTTAACTGGATCGCCCATGAGTGCTGTATATTTTTCCATTGTGACGTAGTAAATAATGCGCGCCCAGGATGCGCGGTCGAAATGCGCAGAAGCATAACTGTGCAACATCCTTAAAGGGGAATTATCCCCTCAGAGAAATTTGGCTTCAGTGAATGGAGACAAACCCCCAAAACATATTGGGAAAAGTTTCAGAAAAATCAGGCAATGAATAAGAGAGATATGTATTTTTAGATTTTGAGATCACTTATGATATGGAGATCCTCCAATTGGCAACGCGACCATGATGTGTGATGTAATGCAGGGAGATCTTTCCCATATCTATTGTACACACTGTACTAAAATCCTCTTTTTTCTTGATTCTAAAGGGAGAATAAAGAATCTTTATATGGGATGACTTGTAAATATATGAAAGTCATAATATATCATGAAAAGAAAAGCTGTTCTATCATTAGAATGAAAAATAAAGAGACATTTTGAATAGTTTTTGTGCACACCATATGGGGAGTTCTCCCTTTGTGACATCACAAATGGTGACCGCGTTGCCAATGGGAGATTTCCTATGTCATTAGAGATCTCAATATTCAAATACTCATAACTTTCTTATCATTTACCCAATTTTCACCAAATCTTCACTAATGTGCTTATTTGATTTTTCTGCATCCACAGTCATCCAACTATCTACAAGTAGTAGAGCGGTTTAGCCGAATAATTGTGCAAATTTTGACTAAAGCATGAAATTTCTACCAATGATAGTACATGCCATAACTTTTATTTTAAGATCGGGAGGTAAGTCAAGTTTGACATCTGATCACCTCCAGAGGTCAATGACCTTTAAATGTCAAAATATTGATATTTTGCGTCAATTCTCTGTGAATGGCATGATAATAATATAGGAAACATGCATGTTATGCTTAAATCAAGGATTATGGTGGTATCTCAATTCACAGAGACGTCTCTGAGACTTTTTTTTCCATCGCAGAGACGTCTCAGAGACGTTTCCGCGACAATTTTCAGGACTGTCTGAAAGCTTTAAAAAACAGTCCCAAATCTGTCTCCAATACTCGCGGGACGTTCTGCTACAAATCTAGACCACGTGATAAATCTTCCACAAGTCACGAGGATCTCGGAGACCTCTCAGAGACGTACTCGCGACAAGTTTTAAAACCGTCTCCAAGCCGTTTCCAAACTGTCTCAAGTAGTCCCATATCTGTCTCAATATAGTTTCTGCTATTCCCGCGACTCATGAAACCTTTCGGGGAATGAGGAGACGTCTCGGAGATGTCTCTGCGACAAGTTTCAAATGGTCTCCAAGCCGTTTCCAAACTGTCTCAAATAGTCCCATATCCGTCTCAATGTAATTTTCCTGATTCCAGCGACTCATGAATCTTCGTGGGGACTGAGGAGATGTCTGGAATACGTTTCGGAGACGTCTCTGCGACAAGTTTCAAAACCGTATCCAATTAAGCCGTTTCCAAACCGTCTCAAAGTAATTTCTGCAAAGTGAGATACCACCATTAGTAATTGTAAACAGGGTTTTATATTTGAACTCTGAAAACAATGAAAGGTCAATGGCCTCTCGAAGCATCAAAATATTTTGTGCGTTATTGGTAAAGGAGGACATTGCTATTATGTAATATTTTTTATTTATTTTTTGTTAAAATGAGACCATTCTTTCCAGAGCAACTGATACTCAATTACAGGTTCCTATCTTTCACATCTGAGGACTGTAAAAGGTTATTGACCTCAAAATATAAAAAAATATTCATATTTGCATTGTTGTTATTAAGATTTTGGTAATTCCATGTACAATCTTCGGATTTAGTCTGTTGCAGTTACATTTTTGCAACTTTAAGCATTGGTAGTTATGGACAAGTTTATACCCTTTGTTTTGCGCCTTGGGTGCATTTTAGGCAGAAAAGAGCGCTTTACAAATTTAGAATTATTGTTATTATTACCACTATTATTATTACAATTGTTGCCTAAGGTCAAAGGTTGCCTAATAATGCTATTACAGTCATATAGGCACGTCACTCTTACGTCTTACAATACGTCTTCTAGTAGCTGATGGCGGATGAATTTTCGAATTCTTATCATACGCCGTTCTCCTGTCGAATCCGACTTGATGAGCCACATGACATCCCATATTCTCACTAGGAGGTGGATGTTTTGGCAGAGGCTGTACCGAAGGGGGGTGGGAAGGGGCAGAAACGATGTTGTCACACGGGACCATCGGGGTTTTAGTCCTCGAGGATTGTATCCCTAAAAAGTTAAACCCCGACGGCTTGTTCTCGAGTCGGGTTCACACGGTGTGCTTATCCTTGAGGATAAGTGAGAGGCTCGATGAGCGGAAGTACAAATTGTTTGTATGTAGCGTGCGCTATTTATTTCCGCGCACTATACGAAAATCTATCGTCGTGAGAGCATCTGATGCCGAAATTTCTCTGAGAAAATTGCTGAAAACCAACAAGGTAGGTAAAACTTACGGCATTTTTTTACCCTGATGTAAAATTTGATATTTCACAGAATGTGATGGTGAAAGAGAGTTTGAGGGGGTACCTCAATTGTTTGTATATTTAGTAAGCTTATAGTTTAATTTTGATCATACTAGTGTGTACAGGTCAATTTGTTGTAGTGAAGAGGTGCAATGTGGCATTGAATGCTTGTCTGACATAGCAACATTAGTGCAGGTAATATTGTTATAAATAACTATAAGGCCTATATTGATTTGTATAATGAAAAGAATTAAAAAAGAAATAATATACAAAATACAAAACAATGAAATATATAGTCAAAGTATTTACTGAAGGTCTTGACGATTTTCAACATTTTAAGCAAATTCCAGACATACCAGAGTCATTGTAGTTTTTAAAAAATACATTAAATGCATATGCCCATATTACCTGCATATGCAATTAATATGGGCACTTTGGTGATGACGTCAACATTTGAATATTGCAGTCGGGTGTTGGTGATAATTGTTTTCCTTCACAATAAAAGTTGGAGCAGTAGTTATTGATTCATATAAACAAAGATTAGACTGTGAGTCGTTTTGTAATTTTATGCAAATTAGGCAAATGATCTTAGGAGGCCCATATCACCTGCATGTACCCTATCTCACTTCGCGGAAACTATACTTTGAGACTAATTTGAGACGTTTTGGAAACGGCTTGGATACGGTTCTGAAACTTGTCACGCAGACGTCTCCAAAATGTCTCCAAGACGTCTCCTCAGTCCTCGCGAAGTTCATGAGTCGCGGGAATCGCGGAAACTACATTGAGACGGATTTGGGACTACTTTGAGACAGTTTGGAAACGGCTTTGAGACGGTTTTGACACTTGTCGCGGAGACGTCTCTGAGAGGTCTCCGAGATTCCTCGTGACTTGTGGAAGATTTGTCACGTGGTCTAGATTTGTAGCAGAAACGTCTTGCGAGTTTTGGAGACAGATTTGGGACAACTTTTTTAGTTTTGAGACAGTTCTAAAAATTGTCGCGGAGACGTCACTGAGACGTCTCCGCGACGAAAACAAGGTCTCGGAGACGTCTCTGGGAATTGAGATACCATCATAATTCTTGAGTGTAACATGAAATGCATGATTACTTAATTTTTATCATGTCATTCACAGAGAAATGACGCAAAATATCAATATTTTGATATTTGAAGGTCATTGACCTCTGGAGGTCATCAGAGGTCAAATCTGACCTACCTCCCGATCTTAAACTGAATGTTATGGCATGTACTATCATTGGTATAAATTTCAAGCTTTAGTCAAAATTTGCACAATTCGCCTAAAATTTGGGGCTAAACAGCTCTACTAAAGGGACAATTCTCCATGATTAAAATCATAGTTTTATAACAATGGTTTCCAACCTTAGTAGAACGAGAGTTAAACCATGGTTTCCTAACCATTGTTTTTATACTACTGTGAAACCATGGTTACAACCATGGTTAAATTATAATGGTTTTTTCACCAAAGTAGAACGATGATTTTGTCATGGTTTTATAACTATCGTTTTTTAACTTTCTTAAAACTGTGGTATAACGATGATTTTTATAACCATGGTTTTAAAACCGTCATAAAATGAACATTTTATCATGTTATTATAACTATGGTATTTTAACAATGGTATTACCACACTTCCGCCACACATTTACCTTGGTTATGAATTTAAAACCATGGACTACCATCGATCCATTGTAAAACCGCCCCTAACCATGGTTATACCATGGTTACGGTTGTAAAACCATGGGTTTTTTTTTACAAGGGAATTAGCAAGCGATTCGGACGATGACAAACGCATCAGAGCAGCCCAGAACAGGGCAGCGACCAAACGCAGGAAAGCGAGGTCGACGTCTAGATCAAAAGTTGCGCCATATGCCCGCAAGGTGTCCGCACCGGAGACTTACGCAAATCCAGAGTCGATGGGGTTTCCTTCTTCTTTTCGCCGCTATACTTTCCCAAATCGACCACAGCGTAGCCAACTGGCTTCCCCAGGTCCGGCGACCTTTGTTTCGCCTGTGGAAAAGCAGGCCATTGGCGTTGGAACTGCCCTGCCTTCAAAAGAAAACAACCAACCAAGGAAAGCACCAATATGTGAATCACTGGATAAATTTGGTGAGTTGTGGCTTTTTATATACAGAGTTTTATTCCTATCATTGAAAATACACTGGTAGATTTCAATAATTTGAAATGTGTGCAGTAGGTCGGGAGCTCCCATGGGTAATTTGACACCATGGATGTTTACCCTGTAACAGCTGTTTTGCATCAGCTGACCACTGCCAGTCTTATGTAATACATTGTTTATTCCACCCATCGCTTCATCTGGTAAAGTCGTTAAATCTCCCTTTCCCTGGCCCGATGATACCCGAAGTTGTCCAGGGTGGGACAAATTGTTTTGCTGTGGTCCAGAAATTTAGCTTCAAGACAGGTATTTCAAGTGCTTTTCACAAATTCTTGGATCAGCAAATTATGATCAACTCCCCATGAAATCTGAAGACCCTAGTTCTTTTTAAAATGGGGGGGGGGGGGGGGGGTTCATATCAGAGGCTAAACATGCTATTTTTAAAAAAGAAAAAGACATTCTGTTCTGTTGACTAGCCTGAGGTACTGGGGACTGTGTGTAAGAACGCGCACATGGTTTCGAGACAAATATCTCGTCAGCAGGCAAAACGTCCTGTGATAATAAACACAACACAAAAAGAAAGTTCCCCCTATTTCAGATATCAATAATGTTTGAACCAGGAGGAATTTAAAAAATCTAATTATATGTCCATGTAGGAAATTTAATTAGCTACCATAGGAGCGAATTTTAGGAAAAATCATCTAGTCATGCTTCAGTGATTAATGCTTGAATACAGAAATGTCAGTTTTTGAAGTTCACAAACCTAAAATCACAACTTTGATTCAATGATATCGGACCCATTTTCAGATTTTAAACAATTTACACGTCAGAATGTATGCAAAACGTGCTTCCCAACATACGGAAACGAAATTTGCGTCAAATTTCACGGTTGAGTGAGCATGCAGCAAAAATTGCCCAAACTGCGATTCTTACTTCTTTGCCATGGTACAATCAATCAAATGTGAGGGAATTCATGTTTTGGAAGTGTATGCAACCAATATCCATCCATTCACGGTTGAATAAACCCATCAATCAACCCCCAAAAAATATATATATATTTTAGAATTACAAAGAAGATCATGTTAGTTAAAGATCAGTGGAAGCTGTGTGCCAAGTTTCGTGACATAACTCATGGTAGAATTAACAATAATCATCAATGAAATTAGCCGAATTTCACATTTGTCAGGTATTGATTTCCTCCTCCATTGACTTTATGTACAGAGGTTTAACAAAAGTGAAATTTTTAATTGTCAGTTTGTGTCCATTTGACTGTGAATTATTTTATGAAACTTTGCACAAAGCTTCAACTGGTCTCTAACTAACATGATCGTTACTCAAATTACGTATTCGAAAAGTCACTGAACCATGACGAAGCTCGAAACCTTCTTCTTATTTTCATGATTTTCTTGTATCTTGTGCCCACTGAGGCGTGAAAAGGTGGGGAAACCTCAAAGGTTTTTTTTCCCCCCGCAGAGTTTCTTCATTTTGAAATAATATTATTTTGTATGTCTTGATTATAATTATTGAAAGGGGGTACGGGTCTGCGTTTTAGTCTTTGGGCCTCCGATATCCCATCTTTATTCAAACAACAACCATGGGGTAGGAATCGTTCCACACGGGTCACTCCATCCATTCATATACATGTATTATAATTTTTATTTTCTGGGGGGAGGGGCGCGGGATAAAGGGGGGGGGGGGGTAAAGGCCCATAACTCTCAATTTATGCACTATCTTTACCTACACTGTCCGGCATAAAGGTGGAATTTTCTTTTTTTGCCACTATAGCGACATGATGTTGCTCTGACTTTAATTTCTTGAACATGTTTGTATCTGCTTTTACTTTTTGGGACTCTGGCTATATCTTGAAAATTCTCCCAACCCTTCACGTGGACCTTTTTCTCATTTTGGGGCCCCTTTTTGTTTTCCCGGCCGATCAAGCCCCCCCCCCTCAGTCCTACCTCCAGGAAACGCGACTGAGGTGTACTGTTTTATATTGTTTTTTAAGTTAAATCTATATTTCTGGGGACAGGCTAAGGTCTCTTGTCTAGGGGAGGGGTTGAAGTAAAAATCGAGATTGGTGAAAATTCGGAATATTTTATTCAATTTTTATGCTGAAAACAAAAGAAATGAAAAACCACCTTTAACCCTTAAATATCATCATTTTCCCCTTCAAATTTTGTTTAGCCTTGATGACAAGGCTGTAAATAGTCAATATTGATAATATCTTATATTGATTTATGTTTGGTTGAGATTTTACAATACAATTTAGGGAAGATAGAAGTTTCCATGGTGTAAAAATGAATAAAATGAATGTTGGACTCCAATCAAAATAAATTTTGACCCCTCCCCTAGACAAAAGAGTCGAGCCTGTATGTAACCATAAATCTAGATTTAATTTAAAGAACAATAACAAATCTCCACCTCAGACGTGTTTCCTCGGGGTAGGACTGAAGGGGCCTTCGTGGGTCGCGTGAACAAAAAAGGGCCCCAAAAATAAGAAAAAATGACGAAAATGGCCATCTTCTGGGGGTGATAAACTTTTTTGAAGAACAAATCCCCGGGAAGGGTTGAAGGAACGTCCGAGATATACCCAGGAACCCAGAGAGTGAAAGCAGTGACAAACACATTCAAGAAATTAATAACGGAGCAACATAATGTCGCTTGAGCCAGAAAAAAATATTCCACCTTTATGACGAACAGTGTAAATTTTCGGTCGGGAAATGCCTGGGTAAGTCTCATTTTGTATTTTCAATTCTTTGTAGGCTTTCTTTAAAAGTGGTTCAATTTTGGTATGTCATTATCATAAATATATACCCTATTGAAATTAAATTAATTACATGAATTATATACAAGCTATTGCAAACAAAATTCGTATATTTTGGCAATCTTAAAAGCGGTTTCTGAGATATAAAATACAATGTCATTTGCATGTATTTTTATTAATAAAAATATTATATTAAGATATTGTCTTGTATAGTTCTGATTAATTTATTCAATCACAGTAAAATCACTTAAAGGGGTCGTGTGTAAAACAACGAAAATAAAAATAAACAAAAAACTAATCCATGGATCATACAAAAATATCCCAAAAGCAGAATTATGAATGATGTAGACATTTTTCTTGATGCGATTCTATAAAGGGTTATAATTTGGCTAAAAGAATTTTGCAATGAAATGATTATGACAAAATATTAGACAATTCATAACATAATGATTAAAAAAATAATAATAAAGTACTTTTATTATGATAGCAATATTTCATTTGATATAACAAGATTTAAATATTTCAAAAGCATGGGGAAATTTTCGCGGAGAAATGAAAATGATATTCGATAAAACTAATACAATTTTTTTTTTAATGAAACGCCGCACAGTGGGCCAGTTGTGATCCGATGTGCGCCAAAACCGGCATTTGGTCATCAAATTAATTTCTTTTTTATAATCTTCCATGCCAAAATTACAACCTCTAGAACATCTAGTTGCAATATTTCTTCTTGAAATTAATTTCAATTCGGTTATTTTGCCTGAAAAGTACCCGAAATTTGAATTTAGCGGTAAATTATGTGTAAATTACAATGTTGTCGTTTTTAAACAATTTTTGCCAAACGGGTCTTCTCATCTATTTGGAATTTCACTTGCCTGTTTTGGAGGAGTTATTTTAACTGATCTTAGAGTTTCAAGACAAACCTTTATTCAACTCTGAAGTTATTCTTGAAAAAATGACCAAATAATGGGGAAAATTCCATGTTTTTTTTTAATGCGCTTAAATGTTCATCATTGCCGTCGATTGCCGCGCTAAAAATACTACGAGCGTCATTGTTATGGTGTCTACTTTGCAGTGATACCAAATTTGGCTGCCAGTTTTTGCCTATTCTTTAGTTAGAGCCCATTTTCCATCGGCATGTTCACCCCTTTATCGCCCAAATCGGCTACAAAGCGATAAAGTACACACACATTGTGCTTACAAAAATCTCCACGTAGGTGGCGTAAATACTCTGAAAAAAAAAGGGAAATTTGAAAATACTGACATGCGCTGCTTAGTGGAAGTGGGCGGGATATGCGCTATAGGGGGGGGGGGGGGGAGGGTACATAGTATTATTTAATCAATCACTCCATCCTCAACTATTCATATCTCATGACATACCTCTAGGACAGGCTTATCGATTCGTGATTCGTAGAGATTGTAAGAATGCCGAACTTAACCACCATTATCAAGTACAAAATTATATAAAAAAGAAAGAAGAAGAAGAAAAGAGTTATTTAACAAACCTTCAATGTAACTATAATTTTTTTTTAAATCAAAATGTCTACCTAAGCCTGCCGGTTCAATTAAAAGAAACAGGTATTTAAGAATACTTCATTTTTTGTTTCTTTGGTCCTTTCTTTGATCCTTTTTTGTTTCCTTTGAAGTCAAGCCTAGTTGCTCTTGCCAAATTCATTTATGACGTTTGTGCATGTTCAATCGTTTAAACCTATTCAATTGCTTTTATACACTTCTTTTACCTGTTTTACTCACAATTTATCTACTTTATATGTATGTACTGTAAGATTTCATTTCCTACCTTGTCTTTTCCTTTTCTTTACTGCATTTCCCAAATTTTCCTCATCTTATATGCCTCTGTTTTGTTTGTTTGTTTGTTTGGGTTTTTTTTTTACTTCATGTCCTCTTTCTCCGTCCCCTACGTTTCTACGTTTTAGTGTACTAGTATGCAGGGCCTAGTTGTATGTTTATTTTGTTTTAGCTAAAAATCACTTGATATTTTATGTTAATTCTAAATTGTAAAACTTGAAATGTATCAATCCTTGGACTGTCTTTTCAGTACTTTTAATAAACCGAATTGAATTCAATTCAATTCAGTAAAACGCGATTATAAAAAAAGTAACCGAATTTCACTAAGAAAGCATGATTTTCCTTGTCAAATCACAAAACAGTGCCTCAATGATGTCAGGCAATTTAAAATATACTCTTATACTCTATTTTTGTTTCTGAGAACCCCTTTCCTAAATATCTCATTTACCTAGACAGTACTAATGTTCTTATCAATATTATTAAGAAAATAATATAAATAAAAACATTTTACGAAGAAATCTGCATAACCAATCAGAAATCGGTATTTTAATGACGTCATAGAAACACTCGTTGTTTTTCTTTTGTCTCGAAACGCCATACAAATAACACATGTCAAAGGGAAATGCATATGTCTATGTGTTACCTTTAATAATTGGCTTGTCCAATTAGAAAACAGTATTTTGATGACGTCAAATGGAGTTGAAAGTGTTCTAATAGAATTCTACGGGTCTCAGAACCTTAAAAAGACCTCTTTTACGAACTTAATTAACCGTTCTAAGTGAGAAAAGAGTTTTGGCGCAGTTTGAGGAGATTCTGGCCCACTGTGCGCCGGTATAAAGTATACATGTAATTTGGGCAAACGTTTTAGACCAAACTTTACTGGAGCTTATTAGGAAAGTAGTCTAATGTTTATTTGCAAAGCTGTTATAATGAAACTTTAGAAACTATTGTCTAACAAAACAAAACAACAAACATGAAAAAAGAATTGACATTACTTTAGATTAAATGTCCATAAAAGGACCAAATTTTGAATTCCTCTCCCCGACCATGACAATAAAAGTATTTCAGATTTGTATCTTTTGAAAGCTGCAATATCATTCCTCTCTGAGCTTGTGAAGAGCGATGAGATTGAGAGCTTCGAAAACAAAGGCCGGATTGAAGACACCATAAACGTGATTTGAAGACACCATAAGGGTAGATCAACCAGTCCAGTCCAACACCGTGCATGACCGCTTTGTGGACGGGTGTGGAGCGTTTGATCCGTCCTTACACCGGGTCTCCATCGACCGGTGCCTGCGATTCGTGCCCGGCGAAAATTTTGAGTATGCCCGGGCATGCTCAAAACATTCGCCGGGCACGAACCGAAGACAAAATCACGTGAACGTTTTTGAGGGGTCATCACCGACTTACCGTGTACCATCACAGGGTATCCACCGTGTCCCGCCGTTCGCATCAACCTGTTTTGCACGGTCGCGAACGGTGGAAAACGGTGAGTCACCCGGCGAAGAAAACAATTTTCTTTTTCTTGTCAGAGAGCGGTAAGGCCGGTGGGCAAGCGGTAATCGCACGGACAAAATGAAAGCATGCACTGTTAAAAATTGCTGTAGCTTTTTACAGTAAATTACTGGCAACTCTGTTGCACGGTAACTTAATGTAATTGTCTCTTAAAGTAATCTACTTTCAATGGTAAATTACTATAAATTCCCACAAGATACAGGAAACTACCATCAAATATACTGTTATTTACTGTGCAACAAAGTTGCCAGTAATTTACTGTAAAAGCTACAGCAATTTTGAACAGTGTGGACTATTATGAGGACGGTCAGCCCGGTACCAGGCTGGCTAGGACCTGGTATAGACCCGGTATAGAACGATACAGACTCGGTGAAAATGATGAAAAATGCTACGTGGCCGGTGCCGTTCTATTGCCGTGTTGCAAATTTCGGGGTTTTTTTTGGTGAACGGCGGAGACCCATTCATTTTACCCGGTGCATGTGACACCACCATAAGGCATGGATTTAGAAGGATAGCGTGCTCCCTACCCCTGCCAAAAAAGAAGGAAAATAGAGGAAGAAGAACGTTTAAAGAAGAAGAGGGAGAATAGAGGAAAGGGTGTGGAAGCAAATACCCGGGGTCACTCATATACAAAATTCCTCCCCATGAGCGTCCACGCACCCTGAAAATGGACACTAATGCGGCGGTCACAACTCGCCGTACCTTCGACGTGCAACTCCCTACGATGGATTTCGTAGAAAAATCGTGCAGCGCAGGTACCACTTTCAGAGGCCGTTGCATGTACGACGTGCAGGAGTTTTTCCAATACCCTTACTTCAGAACGCAGGAATCGAGAAATTGGTCCAACGACCTGTGCACACATGCAGGAAAGGGAGGGTTTCACGGGGCAACAACGTTTGCGAATTGCAATTTCAGAAAGATCCAACAGTCGTTTTAAATGCACAAATGCATTATATCAGTTATAGGTTATAGGCGGCTAAATGATTGTTGGAATTTCGCAAATCGCAATGAAATTTGCGTGCCCCGTGACCCCCACCCCCCCCCCAGAACAGAAAAAAGAACAAAAATTAAACAAATGAGGATAGTCCCCAGTGTGATTGTGCAATATGAATGTTTCTAGGACAACTAATCTAAGCAACCATCATTACCCTGACCTAACCCTATATAATATTGGTTATAGAAGGGCGAGGGTGGGTGTGGACAGGGGGAACTCTGCGGGTAGTTGTTCTGATAACACCTCGGGCTTCTTTCGGCTATAGACAATGCAACACGTTATCTTTATTATAGTGTTTTTGGGTCTATCTGTGCTCGAAAAGCGTCGAAAAGGGTATGTTTTCAGCCTTCCGGGGGTGTTTCTTAATTCCAATCAACATTTTCATTAAAATGAAAATAGGGGTGTTTTCAGAGTAGGGGAGACCGGGGATGGAAGTTACATGGGTCAGTTGTTACAGCTCTCAGTGTGCTAAGTTGGAACAAGAGAGTTCGTGCTAACTGGCATTTATATCCATCCTATACATAGCTACGTTGGTGGCACGTGCCCCCGTAGCCTACGACGAGTTGTGACCGCCGCATAAATGACATGCTACATAAAGGCAAAAGGCCGACAAGAAAAATACCCTAAATGGTTTTAAAACGGAAAAGAGATTTAAGGGAGACCGGGGATGGACGTTACAAAATTCACATTTTAGGCCAGATAATTTTAATGAAAGTACTCACACACTCCAGTTTGGTTCTGTAGTTAGCCTATTATGTTGGCTAAAACCTGAGGCACATAAGCCTTGAAAACATGTAAATACTAATTAACTACAGCTTAATTAATGAAGATATTTTTTGTAACAACCTACCCCGTATACGGGGTAAGTTGTTACACCATACGGGGTAAATTGTTACTATATGTAAACATACGGGAATTTGTTACAATGTGTAAATCTGTTATACCATACTTTTGTTTGAACTTTCCAGTTTCTTGGTATCGTTAACAGTAGATCAAGGAGAGCTCTAGATCACACTAAAGTAATAATAGAAATGTCAAAATATTAACACCTAAAAATTGAAACAAATTTTACATTCCATGTGTAATGTAATTCGGGTAGGTTGTTACATCGACATGGGGCAGGTTGTTGTAACAACCTACCCCATGGGTGATTTTACACATAAAATCAACTGTAGCACTGCCATTAGGCAGAATTAAAGGGCATGGCTCAGGGGTATATTAGTGACATACATGCACTATATTTATAATACCAGACTATCATCATGTGCATTCAGTTGTAAGAGCTATTACAAATTTAAATTTTTGTCCAAAATTCACTTGGAACTGTAAAAAATGGTTTTTGTTGATTTACTTTTTAATAAAACAACGGGGAAACCTCACGACCGGCAGTTTATCACAGCTATGTATAGGATGGATATAAATGCCAGTTAGCACGAACTCTCTTGTTCCAACTTAGCACACTGAGAGCTGTAACAACTGACCCGTGTAACTTCCATCCCCGGTCTCCCCTACTCTGAAAACACCCCTATTTTCATTTTAATGAAAATGTTGATTGGAATTAACAAACACCCCCGGAAGGCTGAAAACATACCCTTTTCGACGCTTTTCGAGCACGTGCATGAGTAATACCTCAAATTGTGATGAGTGACCACCCTGGAGCAAAAAATAAAGATGAACGTTGCTGAATATTTGTCTATATGCCGAAAGAAGCCCGAGGTGTTATCAGAACAATTACCCCTGGGCAATTCCCCCTGTCCCTACCCCACCCTCCCCTTCCCCCCGAAAAACAAATATGGTAAGGGTTAGGTGCAGGGTAAGATGGTTGCTTTTTGATGGAGATAGTTGTCCTAGAACCAGTCATATTGCACAATCACACTGGGACTTATCCTCATTTGTTTAATTTTTGTTCTTTTTTCTTGTTTCTGGGGGGGGGGGGGGTGGGGGTCACGGGGCACGCAATTGTTTTGCAAATTGCGATTTGCGAAATTCCAACAATCATTTTTAGATTTAGCCGCCTATAACCTGATAACTGATATAAATGCATTTGTTGCATTTAAAACGACTGTTGGACTTTCTGAAATTGCAATTCGCAAACCGTTTGTGCCCCGTGAAAACCTCCCTTTCCTGCATGTGTCTTGACTCTGAGCCAAAAACTGTAGCAAATGCTTTGTTGAAGCTATGTGCAAAGCTTCATTAAATAATTCACAGTCAAATGGACAAAAACTGACAATTAAAATATGCCAAATTTCACTTTTGTTAAACTTTTGTTAAACCTCTGTACATAAAGTCAATGGAGGAGAAAATCAATACCTGACAAATGTGAAATTCGGCTAATTTCATTGATGATTATTGTTAATTGTAACGTCCATCCCCGGACTCCCCTAAATCTCTTTTCCGTTTTAAAACCATTTAGGGTATTTTTCTTGTCGGCCTTTTGCCTTTATGTAGCATGTCATTTATGCGGCGGTCACAACTCGTTGTAGGCTACGGGGGCACGTGCCATCAACGTAGCCTGCGTTGCTTGTACAATACATGCACAGGTCGTTGGACAATTTCTGCGATTCCTGCGTTTCTGAAGTGATGCGGCGGTCACAACTCGTCGTAGCCTACGGGGCACGTGCCATCGACGTAGCCTGCGTTGCATGTGCAATGCACGCACAGGTCCTTGGTCAACTTCTGCGATTCCTGCGTTTCTGTAGTAAGGGTATTGTAAAAACCTCCTGTACGTCGTACATGCATTGTACCTGCGAGGTACCTCCGCTGCACGATTTTTCTACGAAATCCGTCGTAGGGAGTTGCACGTCGAAGGTACGGCGAGTTGTGACCGCCGCATAAGGGTATTGGAAAAACTTCCTGCACGTCGTACATGCAACGTGCCTCTGAGGTACCTGCGCTGCACGATTTTTCTACGAAATCCATCGTAGGGAGTTGCACGTCGAAGGTACGGCGAGTTGTGACCGCCGCATTAGTGTCCATTTTCAGGGTGCGTGGACGCTCATGGGGAGGAATTTTGTATATGAGTGACCCCGGGTATTTGCTTCCACACCCTTTCCTCTATTCTCCCTCTTCTTCTTTAAACGTTCTTCTTCTTCTTGTGTGAAAATAAAATTGATATATCAGGCATGCAATCAGCAAGTTAAAGGCAAAATCGTCACTCTTAAACATATGACATTAAACGAATTCGTGCTTGAAATATCGTGAATTAAAATAGATATGTTTGCCAGACGGACAAACTTTACACCAGGAAAAGAACCATGCGAACGATTATTGTGAGACAATGTAGTTTCATCGCGTGCATCTTATCTATTCCTGGCACAAGTTATCTCTTTGCATACATTGAGAGCAAACAAACAAAATTTTGCATATTTGAACACTGATATTTAACAAACTAATTTCCAGAAAAACAAACTTAGACTTTGAAATTTTTCGAATTGTGTTGATGTACCGCGGCCAGAACGAGGTTGAGAGAACAAGAATTGGAGATATTATGCTAATAGTTGCTTACTCACGCGTGATGCCCACTGATCTCATCTGTGGTACTAGTCGGCTAAGAAGAGGCATGTAAGTTCTCGATTCAGCCTGAAGACCTAGAGTTTTGAGCTAGAAGCGTGAAGAGGGCACTATTATCATTATAATTATCTGTCAAAAGCTTCCATCCTTTACCCCTCAACCTCGTTCAGTCGGCACATCGATTCAATTCTTAAAGCCCCTATTATAGGACGCATCCTAAACAAGAAGGAGGCTGGTTATTAAGCAATATCGTTTGAAAACAGAGCCTGGTAAAAGATCTCATAGGATTATAAGGAATCAACAGAAATAAGCCAGTACCGAGATACATTTGAAACACCATCGACAACGTCATTTAATCCATCTCTGTACGAGTGTCCTTGAAAATGATAGCCAGTAACAATACTTAAAGAAATAATAATTTTAATTTATACACCGTATTGCATTCACATTACAATTCCCTTTCCGTGTTAAATAGTAATAAACATAATTAAAATAATGAAATTTTTATATACAATACACTCGTACTTCTTTTTTTTCTTCTTCTTCTTCTTTTTTTTTTTTTTTTTTTTTTTTTTTTTTTTTTTTTTTTTTTTTTTTTTTTCTTTTTCTTTTTTTTTACAGTGAATAGTAACTGTTATAAAGCAAAATTTATTTTCTTGTATTCATTCAATTTCATCGTTCAATTTCCCGTCTAGATCATGAAGTTGGTGTCGTACATTCAGGACCCTACTGTCATTCTCCCTCCTCCGTGGGTTGCAGAGGTTGGTGATGAAATGCCCAACCTACAACTTGTATCGCTTGCAGGAAACATCACGAATCTCTCTGACCATATTAACAAGAACAGGCCAATGATTATCCTGGCATAATCAGCTTCATTACCTCCACTTTAATAGGGTGAGTGGTTCAGTAATAATGTGTAGATTAGTTGAAATCCAATAAAACATGGAGGGATAATTCTATTTTGCAAGAGTAATCAGAAATAAAACTTATGTTGTTTTGTTTTGTTTTGTTTCATTTGTTTGTTGTTTTTTGTCTGCGTTTTTGTTTCAAGTAATAATGTATCGATTTCTTAAAAAGCCAATTGGATTTAGACACGCCCCCCCCCCCCGACGGAAGAAAGAAGTAACTGACATTTTGGGGATTTTTTTTTTTGTTGCACATATGAATAGCTTAGGCAATGCTCTTTAACATAAATTAGTCGGTTTTGCCCCCCAAAAAATGGAAAGAGACAAAAAATGAATTTTTCCACTTTTGCAAAAAAAAAGTAACTACATACTGCCGAGCTGCTCGTCATAAAATTTGCCAGTTTCCCCACGGAAGAAAGCAGTAACTACAAACCATGGAAAAAAGCAGTAACTACCAAGCTAGTCTAATCATTTCAGACTCTGTAAGTCCTTCCCGTGCAGTGTATTTTTTTCTACAGCTTAAAAAAAAAAATCTATCTGAATTTTGTTAAAACTATGAAGAGCAATCATTCCCATAATTAAGTGGAACATATAAACAGAGTGTTTAACTGTAAACTTGACTTTGCCCTCAGCTGCGTATGAAAGGAGTTGTAGTAAAAGTCTCATTCTTGAGACTAGCTAAGCTGGCAGACTGCATTTACTATGATTGTGCACAAAGTCATCATGCACACAGCCTATACGTAAAAACATATTAGACCAAATAGTAGACGAAGCGGTACAGAGCATGCACAGGCATGCGAAAGGGCATAGACCTAGACCAAACAGGAATATACCAATTGGTTGTAGACCAAACGGTAGTGGATCAAACGGTAGAAGACTACATGTAAATGATGGTATGGTATAGTAGACCAAACGGCCAAATATACCATGTGATTAGTAGACCAATTGCT
>CALNVZ010002875.1:41047-59593 GCA_940671915.1 Paracentrotus lividus
CATAACAGTATTCATAAAAAAGATGATCGAACCTCAACACAGGCCATCCCTCCCAAGTACTCGTAAAGTACCCCTATTATATAAATGCGGCTGATGACGTCAAAGAAAGTTTAAGGAAGTGCTATCTGCCAGCATGATTGGGTTTCGCCTTAAGAAAACACGTTTGTATTGCTATGTCCCAGAAACAAAAAAAATTAAGAATTCTAGCAACACATGGGGTCTATTGTTCTGACAATAGCAATACAAACGTGTTTTCTTAAAGCCGAAAACCCGATCATGCCTGGCAACAGGCATTCCCTTAAACTTCTTAGACGTCATCAGGCCGCAATTATATAAATAGGGTGACTTTTACGAGTACTACTGGGAGGTATGGCCTGCGTTGAGGTTCGATCACCTTTTTAATGAAAATACTTCTAAATGGAAGATAAAAATGCTTAAATTGGGAATTGCTTGTATTAGGAAGCAATGTTAGCTTTCGTTTTATGTGATAATTGGTTTTCATTTCTCGTCCTGGTCTGGGACTTTAAGAAAATAATTTTGAGATATGAAATTATTAAGATTAATATAATAAAACTTATTACGTATTCTATAAAAAATATAATCTAAAAAAGATTGTAATTTTATGATTTTGCACACAATATGGATAGTGAGGTTGTGATAAAAATTTCTGCTATAATTTTGCTGATCCTGCGATGCTTGCACAAGCTGTACTGTTTCAGTAAGAGCGTGTATTCTACTGTTTATACCTTGATCCCGTTTTGGAGACAGATATCAAAGGTATGTAAGTTGATTATTTGACACCTGTATTTTGCTCATACTAAAATTCATCGAAATCTATAGACAAGAAATTTACTTTTTTAGATGCGGTAAATGAAATGTCATGCGAAAATTGCGAGGTGACCTCGCGCCGGGTTTCGTGGGTGTCGTGCTGACGAGCCGAGTAATGATGTCAAATATCTACGGAAGATACAACCTCGGGATTTTTTTTTTTTTTTTTTTTAATGCTTTTCCTAGACTTACGGTACTTAATCTTAGCAGGCTTACGCCTTTTTAGACCGAATCATTCAACCTTCTTGCATTGGTTGCACAGAATGTGGGGATATCCAGATTATATAGCCAAATATTAAAGATATCTGAGAACGGTGATTATTTCTCGATTAGTAAGATCGAGGCCTTTGCCCAGTTTGGGCTTGGCTAGTAAGAGTTAGGACTAAGTAAAGGCCTAGCCTAAGCTTAGCCTTATTCCTAAAAGTAAGGCTTCCTTACCTTAGCCCAGGCTGAGGTGATGGTTCGTGTGAGTTACACTGAGGTAAGCCTTTAGCTAAGGCTTACCGCTTAGCTAGGCCTTAGCCAAGGCCTCGATTTAAGACTAATTAAATGAATCATAAAATCTAGGCCTGGCGGGGGGGGGGGGGGGGGGGAGAAAGAGCACCTTGGTCTAATCTAGGCCTAGACTCTAAAATGGATTCTGAAAATAAATCTCTCTTTTCTTTTTCGCTCTAGAATCAGACTTTCAGAGATCACCTGTCCATCCTTTCTATTTTTATCTCTCTTCATATACAATAATTTTATTTACAGTCCTTACCTCTTTATTCTCAATCTTACTGCTTGGCCAAATAATGATATTGAATGTTTCTGGATTAGAGGTCTATACGTCCTTTTAAATCTTGGTTGTAATAAAATCCAATGTACATTGACATTAGTTGGGCTCATTTTTGTACAATTTTAAAGGAGACATCATTATTGTTTTTTTGTTTTTTTTGCCTACTATTCAACGGATTTAAATGCATTAGTCGATGCCATTGATTATTGTCTTGTTGGATTGGAATATGATAAAATGTAAATTAATTAGATCACTATTCTGCTTGGTGATGATGAAGGCAAATCCTTTTTCCATTCCTCCTTCTCCAGACTCCACCAACCCCCCCCAAAAAAAAAAAAATCTTGAGAGAAGTCCTTCGACGAAAATGCGGGAGGCAACTTAGCACCAATATGAGGTTTTATATTTCATCTCGTAGACTCGGTCTAGAAGTCTATAGGCCTAGATTATGTTTAGACTCTCTTATCTTTGAAGTATTTTTTATTTTTTTTTAAATTTTAGTTTTTTTAAACTAAATTTGTTAATTTTATTTATTTATTTATTTATTGGTGGGGGGTAAACGCCAACATTTCAATAATTACTCATAAGACTTGAAAAACTTTTCTAATAATTTGACTTCTGATGGTTTAGTGATACTAGTGTATTATCAGCGTGGACAACTGCTAGTATGTGATCAATGTAGGCCCTAAGCAACAGATTAATGAAAGGGGCTGAATGTAGTTTTGAGCTTGAATTAGAAATTGTATAAAAAATTAAATGGAATTGGTTCTCCATTGTGCCCTTTATCTAATTTCAACAGTTAAAGAATAGATCATTTGTTTCAATATTATTTTCTGATCCAAGGATTTGGAATTATCTCTGCATGGGTCTGATGTTGTTTTCTATTTCAACAAAAAAAAGATGGTCATACTTGGTATTGGCACAATATTGTTCGCGTGTTTAATTCTGTACTTTAGCAAAGAGAAAAAAAATGATTTAGTAGATTTGAAGTTTAAAGCAAGATTTTCTAAATTCAGGCATGAAAATTTCAGGCTGATTTCAGTGTTTTTCCCCTCAAACGTATGCTTTTTTTGTTTACCCCAATTTGAGCTATTTTGCCACTATTTCTTCATTCCATGTTCAGGTTTTTTAAAAAAAGTCTTTCGAGTGTATTTTATCAACCAAAGCAATTTCAATGGCCTGAATATTACAGCTTTACAATTAGAATCAAGATAAAATAGACATGATAGCTAAGCAAAAATAATAAATACGATCCTGTATAGGTTAATTACGCTTGTAAGTCTATATTTGTTGTATTAAAAGTGGATAATTCACGACCAATCAATAGCAAAAGAATAATAGTAATAAATGAACATATAAAATTTTCTATATTGAATGAATATATTTTCAGACTAATTATTGTATTAAAAATTTGTCATTCTTCGCTTTTCTTTAATATGATCATAGATTTTATTGACAGCGCTAGTAGTAAGAAGAGCTAAAGAGCAAAGAGGTGTTTTTTTTTTTTTTTTTTTTTTTTTTTTTTTTTTTTAAATATCATGACGCGTGGACTGAGAAATTCGAGAAGAGTGGGTGAGAACTTATGAGAGAACAGTGGGGGGAAAAAGAGTGAGAGTAGATAGAGACTTAGTGAGAGAGAGAGAGAGTGGGTGTATAGAAGCAGAGAGGATAGATGAGAGACTGGGGTGAGACTGATTGAGGGACAGTCTAACAAATATAAAAGAGAGAGAGAAGAGCTAAATCGAATGAGAGGTAGAGGGGGAGGTGGCAGACTGAGAGAGAGGGAGAGAGAGAGAGAGAGAGGTGTACAAATAGAGGTGGAGGGGAAAAGAAAGAAAGAAAGACATAGGTACCAGGATGGATATAGTTAAATTGGGGGAGGAAAATCGTTGGAGATAGAAAAAAGGATTTATTTAGGCCCATGAATCAAATTATTAAACCTATTACATCACCAAAAGTGTTTATAGGGGATACCAATTTTGTGTTTTTTCTCTAAAAAATATGACAAAAAAATAAATAAAAATGCATGAAATGCCATAACTTAAAGGGAAGGGAATGCCTCCCATTCCCGGGACCAATGCCTACCAAAACGAACGTTAAAGAAATTGATGGGTTTTTTTTCTTCACATAAAATGGTGATGCTTTCAAATCTAAATTTCTCACCCCCCCCCCCATAAAATAAAGATGAATAAATATAATATATAAAAAGTATAGTATATTGTTTGTGTGCATTGTGTGTCTCTGTCTCTAATATACCCTTTCTCTCCCTTTCCTACCCTCTAAGTCTCTTCTTCTTTTTTTCTTCTCTCTCTCCCTCTCTAAAGACATAAATATCGCCCCTCTCATCCTCTTCCTGTGTGTCTTCCGCTTTCTCTCTAACTATACCCTCTTCTCTTCCTTTCCTACCCTCTAGTCTCTTTCTTCTTTTTTTCTTCTCTCTCTCCCTCTCTAAAGACATAAATATCGCCCCTCTCATCCTCTTCCTGTGTGTCTTCCGCTTTCTCTCTAACTATACCCCTTTCTCTCTACGCCTCTCTCTCTCTCTCTCTCAGTCTCCCACCTTACCCAATCAATCTCTCCCCTAATTTCTGTTCTTATATTTATCCTCCATGAATCTTTTATTCCGTGCTCTGACACCATGTACGCGTATATAGTTCATCTAACTTAGTGGTTTGTTATCAAAAATTAGAATGAGGAAGGAAACAATTTTTATTTAATTCATGCTTAATATATATTTCACTTTAGATAACAACATTGTACAATACATTTTACAATATAATACATTTTAACCCCCAGCTCTGGTCAAAAGAATTGGGCAGTTAATTGAAAATTTGTAATTTCTCTGAAGTCTTTTTTTGAAGAAAAAAAAAATTATAAGATGATTTATTTTAAAAGTAACCATAAAAAATGGTTTATTTGTTTTTCAAAACAAATGAAGTGTATAATCATATTTCTTTGATAGTAAAGAGTTTTAATAGCCCAGGAATATTGCTAATGTTTCAAATTAACTAGATTCCTAGCTGCAATGTGCAGTGCAGCCCTCACCCCCCCCCCCCCAAAAAAAAGTAGGATATAAAAAAGAGTGGAGTAGAGTGAGTCATGAAATGAATGATTTATATATCCCCTACAATGAAGGCATATATGCATGCAAGACCTAAAAACAGCAATGCTTGTATAAATTATCAATTACATTCACAAGTAGGCTGATCTGTGCTTTCAGTCGTGTAACCTTTGTAAAAATAAATGTTTTTGCAACTCCTGTAAATCAATATCCTTTCTGGCTACACAACCTGCTTACAAGTGTACACATATCTGGTTAAAGGCCTGTATACAAGTCTGAAGGGGGTGTATTTGCCTTGTGTTCCAAAAAACATGCTGTCATCAGAGACGTGCTCCCAGCTAACAATTGGACGTTCTCTGAACGTTTTAAGAACGTTCCAAGTTCGTTCTATGGACGTTTTGTCAAAACGTTTAGAAAACGTCCTTTTGTGGAAGGTTTTGGACGTTAATAAAACGTTCCAAATGGACGTTTAGAAAACGTTTTCTGAACGTTTAAAAACCCCAAAAGAACCTTTCGAAAAATTTTAAGGACTTGTAGAAAACCCCTGGAACCTTATAAAAGTCCAAAAACCTTTTACAACGTTCCATGGACGTTCTGCGGACGTCCAGAAAACCTTTAAAACGTTCCAAAAAACGTTCTGCGGACGTCCAGAAAACCTTTGGAACGTTCAGAAAACGTTTTAAGAATGTCTATAGGAACGTTTGGAGAACCTATTAAAAACTTATGTAAACAATGTAATAAATAAAAATATGTTATTATTTGCACCTCAAGCTCTTGGCCAAATTGTGGAATGGCACTTAAGAGTGAAGTGTCTCCAATCAAAATCATGCTTAAAGGGCAGACTTGAGTGGGATTCATTTGAATTTAACTCTATATATTGCTCCAGTAAATTTATAGTTTATTGAAAGTATCGTTTGTAATGGTTAGTTATTACTTCTTTTGTTATGTTAGTACATTCCAATACTGAATTAGTGTTTTTTAATCTTTATGTGTGTTTCAGAACAATATTACAATAAAACGAAACACCAAAGCATGAATTAATTACTGCTAAATAGAAAAAAAATCATTAAAAACGTTTATTTCCATATGTCCAACGTATTATATGCAAATTACCACTCATTTGCATAAAGTCCTATTTGGACGTTTTAAAAACGTTCATAAACGTTCAATAAAATATGTTCAGTTATAAGGTTCCAAATAAAACGTTTTGTGAACGTTTTGATTAAAACGTTCCATTTTGTAACGTCCATAGAACGTTTAAAAACGTTCTTTTCGGAACCATTGTTTTTTCACAAATTGAAAGTCCAACTTGGACGTTATATAAACGTTTTTTAAACGTTCATTTCAGACGAGGACCTACGGGACCTGAATAAAACGTTTTTAAAACGTTCTGAAAACGTTTTGTGTTTGCTGGGCTTTGACTGTTCATTATAAATGCCCAATTTAAAAATACATTGGTTGGCTAAGACTCCAGCATCTCCAGCAGCAACTCCAACAGAATAGAATTTTGTCCACTAAAAATGTAGAGTAGATTCGTTGACAATCACAAGTGCACCTGTTAAATGAAGAAAAAAGAAATAAAATTTATATTATAAAGCTAGTTCGAAATCATGGATGGCGATTCACCACACAAGGTTTGTAAAAAATACATTTATTTCAATTAGACACACCTAACCCCAGGCAGATCCATGATTGTATGGGGGGGGGGGACAAAGAAAGTGAATGTATGGTAACAGTCCAAACGAGCAAAAAAAAAAATAATAATAAATACAAATTTCCTCTCTTAAAAAAAGGATCTCACCATTAATATACACTTCGCCCTACCGTAATTTTAAAAAGAAATAAATAGAAATGATTTTTAATAAAGTATCTTCTATTAGGCTAACTATCTAATGAAAATTAAAGGAAAAATAATCAGAAAAAAAAAAGAAAATAGAAGATCGTTTCACTATTTATTTTTTGAAGAAACAATGCTCTTGTGCAAGAGGGAGGGGGGCTAAGTTAATTTAGTTAAGTTCTTCTAGTGCTGTTTTAAGCTTCCTCCGCGGTTTACTTCGGAGATCAAGTTAGTCTGTCCTTACAAACGCCCCATGCCACTTGGGATGTCCTGAAAGGTTGCACAAAGTTATCATTTTGGGTTAACATTTCGTTAGGATACCCTAAGTTGCAGAGAGTTGGGATAGGTTTCGAACCGTTTCCTAGAGTTTAAAATAAACTCTGGGAATCCTTTGTCAACATTGCATAACTCTCGCAACCTGTGTTAATCCCGATTCGAAAATGCCAACTTGACGCAACGCTCGGCGACTCCCCAGGGCTCAAGTGACATTAGACCGAGGCTGCTCTGTCCTCATCGTAAATCCCCTCTTCAGAGAGATACGCGATGAAGACAGAGCAGCCTCGGTCTAAAATCACATGGGGCCTTTACAATTAAAAGAACTTGAAGAAGTTTACATCTTACTTAGATCTCAATTAAATTTAGCCTCGAGTTAGCCATGGTGATGCCAGAGGCAGAGCATATCGAACCTAAATTCTAAACCCTGACAATATGGGCCTAGATTTTCTGGCCTAGCCCTAAGCTACCGGCTAGGGCTTTGTTTAAATTAAGACGTGGCGAAGTCTTGCTTTAAAAGGGTCATTAACTTTGTCTATTTGTAACCGCAATTTAAAAAGTAAAATGCTAACCTTCATGATTTATCCTTGTCTAAGACTAAGTCCAGCGTTAATCCTGAAGGAGTACCAGCAATAGATAGGGTCCAGTCCAATTTATTAGGGTCTTGCTGCTCGATCAAAGACGAACAAAGTAAAGAAACCTCAGCGCAGCCTAGCCTTAGTTTAGCTAAGCTAAACCCTCGCCAGTGCAGCAACTGCATCGTGCAGCCCGGTGGTCACGCGACCGCTGCGGCCTAGGCCCCGGGCCGGGAGGGAGCTTATCATCAGGAAAGCCCCGACTCGACTCGGCAAGCTGGCTGTAATAGGGTGTTTTTTTTAGGGTGCAGCGAAATTTAGCAGAAGAAAGTGTCAACCTCACATATCTTCATTATATATTCTTAACAATTAACTATAATATCATAATTATTTTTAAGTAATATTAAAAGAAAAATACAGAAATACATATTTAATTTTTTTTTACATAATTTTTCATTTTCAAGTTATTTAAATGCAAACCATAAAAATGAACAAATGAAAAAAAAATCAACTCTACAATCTACCAAAAAAGTTCTCTGGAAATATTTGCGTGGAACTAAATGGGGTGGGCAGAAACTGCGTAAATTTTATTCAGCAGATTATTTAATTCAGCGTCAACAGTGACTTCAATTTACTGACGATTACAAATAACTTAAATTCAATATTACAGTGTTCCAAAATTACATGATATGTAATGAATAATACAATTTAGTGTAGTATTTTTTTATTTGTATAGTATGAATCTGTTCTTGTGATGATTTATCATTTTGCAGTCTAAATGCCAGAGCCCTCGTAATAAGCGATAATGAGAAGATTTATCGAGCGGCCCTCTAGCGTTCACCTGACGTAAACGCGAGTTAAAATTAGCCGGATCTTCAGTGAGAATTGAAGGGGTGCAGTTTCAGCTCTGTATTGGTCGATAACTTCAGTTATCATGGCATCTTCCCTTGGTAAGTTATTCTTCAGAATTTTCTCGACAGTTTGATACATAATTTATCATATTTAGACAATTTTAAAGGACCGCATTCACCGCTTTGATTGGCATTTATTTTTGTCATATTTTAACTACGATTCTGAGCTGTAAATTTCACTTTTGGCTCCTGACTCTGGTACATAACTAGTCCACGTCTTCACCCAACGAATTCACTTATCCCCACGAATTCACTCTCCCGAAAAAAAATCGTCCAGGCTAACTTGACTAGGGTGGGGTCGAGAAGGATGAAAGTGAACTTTTTCTGACCCCAGAGAGCGACCACCCTACGCAAGGCAGCTCATGAATATTCATTTCGGTTTCAGAGAAAAACAGCTGATAATGTGATTACCAGCTGGCCGCGATGCGATGCGCACGCACACCACTGTTTCATACGTAGTGTGTATAATGCACAGTGAGTGCACATATACAATGCAAAAGTTTCACGTGGAGCTCGGAGTTGTGAAAGTTAGAGAAAGTTTTGAGTGCTTGCCATTGTGTGTAACTCCTTTGAAAATGGCTAAAAATCCATTGCGATGGTGTATTGTTTGTGATTCTGAACTGATCACTTGCAAAAATTATGTAAAGATAAATTCTGCAAAGATCGCCAGAGCTGGTTTTCAAGAACAGTTGCAAGAAATCTTAGGAGATTTTTCTACCAATTCGTCAGATTGCATTTGTGATAAATGCATGACGAAAGTTCGGAATGTTCACAAGTCGATAGGAGTTTGCAAGGAATTGAGGGACAGCTATGAAAAGACAAAACGGAATCACATCAACCCCCCTCTGTCTAATGTTTTAACACCATTGAAGGTCTGGAGGTCTAATAATGCAACTATTGAACGAAGCAAACGGAGAGTTAACTTTTCTCCAGGAACGCCATCTTCTCGAGTAAGTAGTCTTATTCCGGTAGACTTTCGAGATCATGTCTCCAGTTTAAATTTAGATCCGTAGTTTCCTTCTTCCTGAATTTGAAAGAGTTTAAATGCTTTTCAATCCCATTTTACAGCCAAATAAAAATTAAAATGACAACCCTACTCCCCGAGAACAATGACATCTGGGAAAATTAGATTTTCTAGAGATCTAGATTTCTAGGCCGAGATCTAACTTAGAGCCTAGAGGTCTGGAAATGTACCAAAATTTAGAAAAAAATAAAAAAATAAAATAAAAATAAAAATTCCCCTATCATTCATGCCTTCAAATTATTGTATATTGGTCTATTTATGTCTCTTCATTTTCTTTTTGTTGTTGTTGATGTTGTTGTTGTTGTTGTTGTTATTGTTGTTGTTATTGTTGTTGCATATGTTGAATATTTAGGATTTAGATTCTATAGGCCTAGACTACCTGTCTTCCGTTATTTTCATCAGGGTTAGTCTACCTTTAATATGCAACAAACAATACTAAACATAAGTACACTCAAAACAATTTATATTACTAGGCCTAGACTCTATAGGCCTGCATATATAGAGGCATAGACCTTTTTTTTTAATCAGTGGATATGTAATTTTAAATCTCTATTAGATCCTTATAAGTTATGCAGTAAGCATGGACGCTGCCATGGATCATGGTCTACAAAGTACAAGCTGAAATGAAGTAGCAACATTTTGAAATCATGGAGTGCATCTTGTAAAATATTGGAAGTTGCTTTGCCATGGCCCAGATCAGACATCTTCAGTTATTTTTTCACACTTTTTGCTGTAGATCTGAAAAGGTTTTTTTTTTCTTTTTCATTATATTCACTTACAGCAACAGAACAAGAGACTGTTAGCATCATCAGTTGGTTCACCTAATTCCGGAGCAACAAATTCTGCTGCCAAGCAGGTGTCAGCATCCAGGCAGCTTAAGGTAAGAGTACGACTGTGCCACTTCCATATTATTACAAGTTTAATGGTGAACATTGTAGATCGATGGTGATATTGATAAATATTAAATAAAACTGCAGCAAGGAATTATTACAGTTTACACATGGGGTTTTTCTGCACTAGCTGGAGCTTGAAAAACATCAATTGTCATTCTAAACAGATGAATTAGAATCAATCATCAGTTATCAGGCTATTATAAGTAGTACTAATTATAAGTAGCACACTAATTGAATAAAATCTCAGCACAGGATTCATCTTGGACTTTCATGGGCCTACACGAACTAGTTTTGAGGTTTTGACTCAAAATAGCGCTAATTAAGTAGTACTACGATCCTAAAACACATGGCTGCTCTTGTGCATGCAGCTTGAGGTCAGATCATATGCTTTTCAGCTCAAACTAGTGCTCCATGAAATTTGCACTTGACTAGTTTTAGAGTGTGTTCCTCATGATCCACCTTCGCAGCATTATTGTTTGATTATTGAAGATTCAAGTAGAGCCCATTGCATTTTGTTGTTTGTAAAATTTAAGCAGAGCTCTAGGCCTATATAGTTGCATGTGTTGTACATGTAGTTTGTAAAAGCACATTTTCCTGTAAGAACTCAAATTGTAAATAGAATTCATAACAATTGGAAGATTAGATTGGATCACAGATAATTTGCATGTATACAGATTTTTATTTTATCTTTGCATTTTAGAAGAGTCATAGCAAGAGGTTATTTGGTGCATCGGCTGGATCATCAGAGTTACAATCAACGGTCATTTCAGACAAGCAAGATGAAAATCAACCTAGTATCAGACACTCCTATCCAAGAACATGTAAGCCATTCTATTCCTGACATAGTATCCCCTTTTGCAACATAGAATAATTTTCATTATTATAGGATTGTACTAGTTGACAAGGATTTTTTTTTCAATTATATTAAAAGCTATTGTATTAGATTGAACATAAATGTGTATTGTCAGGTTGTAGATCAATTAGGAAATTTTGTTATTTTGACTGATTACTTTAATAACAAAATCTATATTCCCATGCAGTGTTTCAGTCCACTTTTTTTAATACACAATTGTCAGAGTTCAACAACCCATTTTTTTCCTCATTTTTTTCTTCTACAGCATCAAAATAAGACGTCTACTACTGCAGAAACTTTTCCAATAACTGCTGTGCATCAGTTACAAGGAAGTCAACCGGCATCTAATGTTTCTTCCCAAAGACAGGTATGTGAAGTATGCTAATTACACATTAAAAATAGTTTTATAAAGACAAAATTATAAAACTATTTAATTATGATACTTTTAATACTACTGCAAACAATATTTTCAATCGTGTATGATACTGAAAAATGTAATCACAATGAGAATTATAATGACAATGATGATTAAGATATTTAAAGGGATAGTTCTAATAATAATAACAATAATAATGACAATATTTCACTTATTATGAAATAGATGATATAAATTAATGGTAGAAATTATATTCATTAATAAGAATATGTAAGCATTGATTCCTAGTCTCAGTTATTGATTGATTTGTTCATTCAGGTGGATACAGATAACCCCTTTGGAAGAGCACCATTGGCACATGGGCCAGTGCTACAGCTGCGTTCGAACGAGGAGACCAAGCAGCTGCTATTCAGCATGTTGGCACAGATGAAGTCGACGAAGGATGCTTTTATTGGTGCAATTCGACGGGAAGCTACAGACCTGTGCAAACCAGCAAACAGTCAGCATTCAGAGATTCATCTTTGGCAGCCATGAAAGCATTCAACCTAAAGGAACAGGCAGAGGAATTAGAGAAACGTGCACCAACACTTCTATCAGTACTAGAGAGCTGCGGCAGAGACGCCGAGAGGAGAAAGGAATGTTGAAAGAACTAAAGAAAGCTCTTTGCCCAAAATTGTAACTGCAGCTGGTGTTCTGCTCAATGCAAGATCGCAAAATATGAATGCTCATCAAGTTATGAACTCGTTAACTCTGAAAGAAGGATGCGCCAAAAAAAGTACATTCTCACGTATGAACAGTAAAGGGATATGTACGTCATACAAGACTGCCCTTGCTAAACAGACGGACTGTGGAAGAACTATGATTCCAAGGTGAAAGAATGGGCCAAGGCATCCATGAAGGAAATGAGACTGAAAGAAATTACTGAAGGAAGGATCTGATCTTGCACAGGTGCATAATGAATCCCGCTCTGATAGTGGATATACCCTGCCAATGGACAATGTAGATATTGTTGTACTGCCAGACACCCGACGAGAGATAACTATGGCAAAGACTACCACATGGTTCAGTATTAGCAATTTTACATCGTGTGAATGGTTATCATCTTTCAAATGAGACGCCCACTTTTTCTGCTGAAAATGTTGATTCAACAGAATTTCTGCCTACTAGTTTCAAGAGAATGACATGCTTCGTAGAGATTGGATCATACTCTCGGCAAAAATCATTGCAGAGCATCTTCCAGGACTCAGGAAACTATGGACACACTGCCAAAAAGATTCCCCATGACTACATGTCTGAGATGGCACAAAAGTCTGAAGTGGTAAGCATTTATTGTGTTATTTCATTTGCCTGAGCAAGTTTTAACTGGCACTACTTTAATTCATTTGTAATTGTATAGGTCTTTATTCGTTAGTCCTATTATTGCATTGTCAATATCTTAACTTTCTTTTTCCTCATATTAAATCTTCTATGCCTTCTGATTGACATCAATGGTTGAAAAAATGGCAAAGACATTCTCTCCAGTAACTTAGCAATTTACTACTGTATTACATTGACAAAATGATTTTGAAATGACTTAATTATTCTTATTCCATAGTAATTGACATCAATGATTTTATAATATGTCATAAATATTATTGTATTTATTGCCTAATGGTTGCATGATTTCAAATTCTATTTATTTATTTTTTTTTTATGTGTGTTTGCTTTCTAATTAAAGGTGAACTTAGGAGTCATAATGGAGAATGAAAATACCACAGAGGGAATATACAAGTAATGCACCACATGCATACGTATGTTCCAGGCCACGGAACGGACCAACCAACTACTGTTCTTGCTGCTGGTGATCTGCTGTCATGTGAGAGAATTACAGTGTGACATTGGGCCTTGAATAAAAGAAGAAAAAATTATTCAACACTATGCTTATGTATTTATTAATTTCACATATTTTTATCAAGGAAATCTGTTTATGAATATCTTGTGTTTAACCCTATTCAGACTGGGGGGGGGGGGCAATTTGACCCCCCCCCCTGTAAAAAATCTGCAACTGCCATGCAACCGCTGCGAATCGCAACCCAGCGCTTTATGACTTTTTTTCTTTCAAGTGTCCCCAACTTTTGATACCAACTACGAAAAAATCGCGACACTCCGTTGTCGCGTTACCCAACAATTTGTATCGCATGTCAGGCCAAATTTGAATGAAAATCGTCATTTTGCATGCGTTTGTGTACAAAATACTGCTTTTTTCTAAATTGCTTTATAACACTGATAAGTGTGTCTTCTGAGCCTTTGATTACTTAAATTTGTCTTGATATTGATCGTAATTACATTTCTCAAGCATAAAAAATTACAAAACAAAGAAATACGTAAGAAATAAAAACAATAGAATACATAAGAAATTCATAAAACAATAGATAACAAAGAATTTATTTGAATTCTTAATTTGTCGATTCAATACTGTTGTCTATGGTACTTAGCAACTTTTAGAAAAAAATTGGGCTTCATAACTATATTTATTAATGAAATATCAACGACTTCAAATAAAAAAGCATCTAATTTGCATACGTGAGTATGCATAAATTATCATAAATTAAATATGTGAAAATTTGTTAAAAAAAAACATAACAGCGACACCCTTACATGCAGCGACGTTCATGCAAAATTTCACGGCAATCGGACCATCCGCGGCCGAGATCTCGGGGGGGGGGGGTCAAATTGACCCCCCCCCCACAGTCAAAATCTCCTCTTAAAAAGCCAGTCTGAATAGGGTTAATTAGAGATTTCATTTTTTTCTATTTGGCCGTGTGTTATAAGTTCGCCGCCTTTATTGCGTTACATGCCAATTTGATTACAAATGGCACTTTATTCACTTCAAAAGACCTGTATCTCGAAAAGTATGCACTCTAATATATCAAAACTATACATTTTCTGAAAGGAAATTCCTCAAGGAATCTAAATCTGAATGAAAAATATACCAGGTGCAAGACAAAAAAGTTATTAGGAAAAAAATTCAGGAAACTTAGATTTTTTTAAATTTCATTGTTTTTTCGTCAGTCAACTAAATCACCCAATATTCAAAATATTACATATTCTGGTAGAGAATAATAAGACCTTTCAAACAAGGTATGATCCATTATGGTTTACAATTTTAGAATGAAAAATATAACAATGTGAAATTTAGCCCTGAAAATATATCTTTTTTCAAATTCATGAGGGGGGTTGGGTCCTGCCAAGTACTGTTGCACCATCAAACATATTATTATAGTGATATGATAGTATAAGCAGTTTATAAGCTTCAATTTGGTGGTAAATTCACAATCATAGGCTAAAATTTGGCAGAGATATTGCAGTTTCCCAACGGTACTACAATATCTCTAATTCCTAATGACTTTGTACAGAAGCATTGCCTTTTTAGGTCAAATAACGATTGTTGAGTCTTCCTAGTACTATTGTTACAATCAAACCTATGTTCAATGATTTCATGTATTAAAGCAGTTCATAAGCTTCAATTTGGTACCTAATTTACAGTCATAAGCCAAAATTTGGCAGAGGAATTCAAGTTTTACCTAAATCAGACACAAAATGTAAATTTCCCATTGACTTTGTACAGCGGTGCCGCTTCCGGCACCACCCTACTGTCCCAAAGTTAAACCATTGTAACTCCACCAGAAATGTTACCTAGAACAATGAAACTTCACAGGGAGCTAGCACAGTAATATATCTTTAAAATGAGATCAAATTTGTTACATAAACTTTCTTACTTTGGAAAAATTGACAAATTAATGGTGAAAAATAGCAAAAAGTGTAACAAAACCACCCTATTTGGGCGGCGAGTTCATAACACACGACCATTTATTCATATGTTTACTTACATGTAGCCCTATTCCTCAGCCACTAGTGTTTGCCAGGACTATTGAATAAATTTTCTTATCATTTTTTTGTTTCTGTTTGGTGGGTGAGGTGCTACTTTTAAATGCTTGCAATAATATTTTTACGATCAACTCAGTTTGAATTATTACTTTTATTGTTTTTTTTTAACCTTCTGCTATTTAACTCTATTCTGACTGATGCTGTAAACCTATTTAAGGAATTGTGTTATCAAGCAAAATAGTTTATTCAGTTATGTAACATGTGATTCATGATTTAGAAGCTTGCTTAGATCTTTGGTAAATTTATTAAGTTCTATTTTCCAGATTTCAATTTTCATATTGAAATGAAAGATTATGATGACCAATTTTTTTACAAAACAGGAGATGTAAATAACTTAATGATGGCTGAATTTTAACATCTGATTATTGTATTCAAAATTTTTCAATTCAAAATATGAATTTAAAGGATCTTGATTACAAACAATACACTGGTTTTGGAAGAATTTTGTACATGTAGGTGCACAAACAGATTTGTTCTTTTTTATATTTTTCATGTACTATTGTAGCCACATTTATATAGTATCTGTGTTATGATGATTTGACCCAAAGATATTAAAATCTACGGCTATATATATATATTTATTAATTTTCAGGCATAATGATCCGGAACATGAACAAAGACAATTGGTTGTACCACCGACATGTATATAATAATTATACTTATTTCAAACTCCAATTTTCTATTTTTCTTCAGGTAATCTGGAAGCATCTCTATGATGCATCGTCTGGAGGGAACACGGGTACAATGTACCATGCCCGCAATTACTTAGAGGCCAGGAACGTAACAATGGACCCAATGAAAAACGTCAACGCTGCTGAAGATTTGGTGCGCAGATACACTGAGGCGCTTGTCATTGCGGCAGCCATGGAGCACTTCGGGCTTAATGAAATTGACGATGAGCCAACCAGGCATCATTTCAATATCGAAACGCATACAAATTTGAAGCAGTGTGCAGAGGAAGCAATGAGTAAATTCGTGGACATATATATTATCCCATCCAATGAAGAGCTCAAGCTGGATCAGAGAACCTTCATTTGTCCACATTGTGCTAAGAAATTTGCAACAAGGAAGGGTGTTCTAAACCACAAGAGGAGCAAGCATGCTGGAGAGGCTGCTCCTACCCAGCCGGCATCACAGGGTAGTGCTCCAGATGGAGTATTGAACTATACAAGGTGTGCCATAGGCATGGGGATGCTTGCTCTCGACTTCACTGATGCACGGCGAATGGGCGATGGTGAGCGATTAATCAGGCTCTACAAGCTCCTGCTATTACATTGCCGTGCATCAGGGAAGCCGAAGTACAGCTACCACATCCTAAGGCTGCTGGCCCAAGTCAAGTACTTGTTGTCACCGCGACTAGCATTTGAATTAACTTGGAACAGAACCGTGAACACAAAAGGTGGAGAAGGGCACAATGTAGAGGTGGACCGTGTTGTGGAACATCACAACGGGACTTTCAAGGAGCACTCGCATGGTCTGAGAGGCAAGGTAACTCAAGACAGTGTCAACCGCATAAGTCGATCTGCTCAAACCGTCCATCAGCTCCTAGCAGATGTAGACCGTCAATTAGAGGTTAGGAGACCTTCGTCATCTAGACAGTCTACAGGTCAGAGTGATGTTGTCGCCCTTGCACTGGTGTTTCGTGAAGTGAAGCTGTTTTCTGAAACTCCTGGCAGAATGCACTCTTCGTTTCCAAACTTTCCTGTGACGCTTCTCTCTAGTCTGAAAGTTCCTGAACTACACAAATGGATTAGTGGTACTCTCAAAGCTCTACGGAGGCAGAATCAGTTTGCCTCACACTGATGTACAGGTGCCTACCAACAATGATACAGGAACACAACTACAGGGACTTTATTATAAGAAAATGATGTTCTCATTTCCTTGTATATAAAGAAAGAATAGCATTTTTGGTCTTGTTACATTTCTTTATTAAGCCTTTGAAATAATTGATGGTATTGTGAAAGGCTATTATTGTATGTTATCTGTTGAAACCCTGAAATCTTGAGTTTGAAGGTTATGTATGAGTAATGGGAATGCCTATGAAATTTAACAGAATATTGTTGTAAGTACATTAGTCCAGTAGTCGGCTCCTCCATCTGCATGTGAAGTTATATGTGAAAATTTTACAACATTCCTTTTATGAATTCTCTGAATATTTGTGTTTTGGTCTGAGAGGGATTGTATAACTTTCAAAATTAGTAATACACTCACGATACCTCAACACCTACAGGCTGTGCATTACATCCCATACATTTAATGTTCATCATGGGC
The DNA here is from genome assembly GCA_940671915.1 of Paracentrotus lividus. Lineage (NCBI taxonomy): Eukaryota > Metazoa > Echinodermata > Echinoidea > Camarodonta > Echinidae > Paracentrotus > Paracentrotus lividus. Next base: position 58,649 of record CALNVZ010002875.1, read on the forward strand.
AATTTTTTTTGTTTTACATGCACGACTGTGATCAAAATGAACAATGCTCTGTAGAGACGAACTGTGTTTATATTTAAGCCATTTCTTGGTCACATATAAACTGTTAATGTTCAAAATGAGCCTTTTTTTAAGATTGTGAACTTATATCTTCGAAAGCGGGATCTGTCCTGAAACTATTAACCCCTCAAAGACATGATCATAAAATTCATAAGGTCAATGAAAACGGCACATTTTTCCTCCAGAAAAAAAAAGCAGTGTTACACTAAACACCATTATCTTTAATTACCTTGCATAATAAAAGAAAAGTTACCAACACGAAAGTCTTTCCTAAATAACTGTAAAATGATGGGTGTGACATTCCTTCATGTTTCTGTATTTTGCGGATCTTTTGTCATTGAAATGGGTCAGTTTATTTAATCTAGCTGCCAAAATTTACTGAGTTTATACCATTAATTGACAGAAGTCTAAAATTTGAAATTTCATGTTGCTGAACTTGTTTCTTTTTTTTCATGAAAACAATGCATTGCCTTGCTATGCATGTAACTCGGCTCAATTTTAAATGGAAACATTCTGTAAAAAAAGAAGAAAATTTCATCATGCGTTTTTACTAGGAGTGTGCATACACTTAATAAACTCACGTGACTTTACCTTCTATCATGTCTTTAAAAAAAAAAAACAATTGTGTATTCTGTATCTGTTGCCATAACACTACATGTATGAATTTAGGAACAAAGAGCATAAATTAATTCATAATATATTGGCCTAGTGTTACTAAATATATCTCTACCATTGATTTCTGACTGTTATTTATTTGTTAATCGATTTTTATTTTATTCTTTTTTTTTCTTTTTTTTTGTAACATAGTCATAGTGTTCTTAAAGTGTGCTCTGGTGAGCAATCCATCTCTTCAGCTCAGAATCAAAATGTTGAAACTTTTCAAGGAAT
>CALNVZ010002875.1:68305-90843 GCA_940671915.1 Paracentrotus lividus
GCCCATTACATATGGCGCGTAATTCTTCGAATTCTGTGGGATTTCGGCCAGTTCACGGCGTCTGGTGGAGAATCTCTTTCGGTCCCACTACTGGAAATATTTGTCATGTTTAATGTGGAAATGTTTTTGGAGTAGCATTCCTCTGAAAATACTAGGGAAGGCCTGGTTTTAATGCCATCTTGTCTTTGTCAGTGTCACTCATGTCATCTTCAGATTGTACTCGTAAAGTTACAAACATGTTGATTTGAGAAACAAGTGACTAACTTAGTAGTCAAAAAGCTGAAGTTTTACAGATCCTACAATTTTTATATTTTTTGTTAACGTCACATAAGTTATACATGTTGTGATTGATCAGTTTTATAATTATATCAATCATTTTCGTTCACCAATGCATGTTTTAAATTTCATGGATATTCAATTAAGCGTAAGGCTCAAGATATTCTCCAAATGAAATGGGGATGACATTATTGTCTAGACTGACCTATTTTATTTCATTAATTTTTTTTTAATTATTATTTTTTTATTTTAATAAAACGTAAAATCAATTAACCCAGGCATTAACATGTGTAATTGTTTTGTATATTGGTATTACAGATCTGTTTGATGATGATGCTTGCTACCTTTGACCAGTACCTAACCTCGGCTGTGATATTCTTGAGTGATTCCTTTTCTGACTGCAGTCAGAACGCGTAACGAAGACCAGAAAAGAAGCCAAATGGGATAAAGTATACTAATTTTTTTTTCAAGACCTAGTTTAACAATTAAAAACACTGAGAAAAGGATAAAGTATACTGCTTTTTTTTTAACCTACAAATAAAAATATTAGAATAAAAATTACAAAAAAAAACCATGGTTACATCCCAGTGAATAAATAGGTCTAAATTAATTACTAAAAATCAGCCTCACTGTTTGTTTTGACAGTTGATTTTTATTTTTGTTCATTTCGACGTCAGATGGAATGCTTTGTACTTTCTGCATAGTCAGACTTTGAAATTCAACTATTGTTTTTGCCAGGTCTGTTGACTCGTAATTATTCTAGTTGATCTGATCTGCCATAATGAATTTTGAAAATACACATAAGTGAATGTAAGAAAAGAAAAACATTGTACTCTCTTGAAAAGAGGGACTGTGCAGGTTTTGTATTACATGATTAAACATTTTTGAAACTCAGATATTTGAAGTGCTGACTAATTCTTTTTTCATTAAATGTCTACAGTTTACAGTTGCAGATCCAGGGTGTACATGGGGAGGGGCCACGAGGCCGAGGGTCCACGAGTCTAAGTATTGTCCAACGAGGCTGAATGACCATGAGGCCGACGGTTCACGAGTCCGAGGGCCCACGAGGCCAAGGGTACACGAGTCTGATTTTTATCCTATTGTATTTTGCAATATAATGTTCGGACTCGTTAAAAAAAATACACGGCCTCATGGGCAAATAATCGGACTCGTGGACCCTCAGCCTCGTGGGCGCTGGGCCTTGTGGGAAGACCCCGTGTGCATCCATCCCTCTCATGTTTTTGGAACCTGTTCAAATGTTCAAATGTTCAAAATCTGTTCAAACGTGTTTCCCAATGAATAATTAGGTAGGGTCATACATTTATTATATCATTTTTCTGCATACCCCTTTCCCCCATCATGCCCATGCATGCCTAAATTACCAATACAATACCTGTGTTGCGCATATATTTACTTTGTAAGAAATTAAAAGACATAAAACTTACTTACTAGTTTCAAGAGAGAGAGAGAGAGAGAGAGAGTATGTGGGGAAGAATATAGTTGGAACAGCGAGATGAGAGGGATAGATATGGTCCGTGGAAGAAGAATGAATGTATTGTAGCGTCTATGTTGACATGGTGCGCATGGACGTCCAAACCGCTGTGAGAATTCTAGGTTTCGTTCGATCACCGATATTATCGCACTTTGTTATCGCTTATGAGTATGCGCCCGCTATGGACAGAGGTTGGTCAATAACGGAATCTCATTATTTTCATGATAACGCTTAATCAATAGTGGTCCTCGCTGATTATAATGCCCATTTTTAAGTTGTCTTGTATGTCTGACACCCCATTTATCCCAGGTGATATCTCAAGGAGCACTTGAGACATGAACTTAAAACCATAGATGATCTCATTAGGTCAAGGGTCACAGAGAGCAACCTATGTGTTTACCTTCAACCACCTGCCACATAGGTCAGAGATCATTTTCTGAATTTATCATCAACAAGATGTTGAGTGCAGCAGGATGAAGAATTAAAGGAGAATAAAACCATATGAACGAGTTAGATTGTATGGAACAGAAAAATTAAAGAAACTGATCAATGAAAGTTTGAGAAAAATTGAACAAAAAATAAAAAAAAGTTATGAGCACTTGAATGTTGAGATAACCAATGCTACGTACATGGAGATCCTGGAAATGCTCATAACTTTTTTATTATTCATTCAGGGTGATTTTTTTGCAATATGTTTTTTCTTGCAATATGATTTTAACTATATTTATACAATCAGAGATTGAAACACTTCCTATGCAAAACCAGGAAATACAGGTCCTAGTGTTTCAATCTCCGATTGTATAAATATAGTTAGAATCGTATTGCAAGTCTAAGACATCAAGTTTCTAATACTTACCGGCATGAATATTGTCCATTTACAGATTGTAATGAGTCTATGGAGTGACTGAAGGTGCCTAATAAGTATTCCAAAATGTGCATGAAATGTATTGTCTCTGTTCTTCAATCATGTGCATGATCTAACTCCTTTCACATTTTTTTTTTTTTTTTGTCTTTCATCACTTTTACAACTAAATCATTATTTACGAGGGATCGCTTGAATAACATCTGAGCACATTTGAGTAAGTTGAATCATAAACCGTTATTCATTTCTTTATAAGTTTATGTGGGTATTGAGAATTCACTGTGATATAAGTAGGCCTGCTATCTGAAGTGTAGGCAACTAGTAAGATGGTTAGATTTATGAATCCCTTTTACAGAGTACCGATACTTTTCAAAGTAAATTTTAAAGTAATTTTTAAAGTCTTGGCAAAAGAGGTTATAAGTTTAGCTCTGTTGGCACAAATGGTTGACCATTTTAGCATTTCATGCAATTGTTTTTACCCACCCACATAAATTTAGCCATACTCATAAAAGTGTCCTAGCATGTAGTACCAAGATAAAAACAAACCATTAGGTAGTATGATAGATGTTTAAAATGACTTTTATCCAATCAATTTATTGTTTGGTGTGTAGTAATTTCTTATTCATCCTTAGAATATGGTTCCCCAAAATCAATTACACATTTCTCCAAGTGTATTTTTGCATGGTGTTTCATTATCATTACGAACGACCAGGATTGCCATGTAATCATGTTATTGTATGTCTGTTTCAGCCCTTCAATCTGATGACCTTGTGGAAGAAGTCCACAACATGTTCTCCACCATGGAGGACAAGTTAAAACAGGACCCAGCCACATTCGCAGAGCCCTTCAAAGCCATGCTGCAGGCCCATAGAAGACTGAAGACCGATACCAGTCTCATATGAAAACGTGAACAATAAAAAAGGACAGTGTTATTTTATACCAAACACGCACAGTTCCACTACAGTGCACTAACGACCAGAAAGAAGTCATTACGCGGAAATGTGTGTACTGGTATAGACTCTCTCTACGTCTGACCGTCGATATCGCGATAACAATGCCCTGAATAAAGACCGTGTAAAAGGAGAGTGCAAGCTGTGCAGTCAGGATTGAAGTATTTTATCATGATATTTTTTTTATGATATCAAAAAACGCGGGGAAAATATTGACCAATCACAAAGAAGTTAAAATCATTGGAAAGAGAAATTAATATATTTACTTCACTCAGCGTAACTAGGAAATCGATGCGCTGCTGAATTTTACAGAAAGCTTTTAGTGACTGCTGTTTGACCAAAATATCATTTTCACACAGAAAAACGACCCAAAAATGACTAAAATGGGAGATTTTAAAGCTCAAAACGCGAGGGTTAGGGGTAAAAAAATATTCTTCCCAAGGTTTTATCTTGTTTATATACATTAACCTCATAAAACCTGTGTAACTAAGTAAATGATCTTCTCGATTTTTTTTTATCCAGTATATTCAACAAAACTCCCGTTTTTCGGGCATTCCTTCCATTGACAATCGGTGCGTGAAAATGGTTTTCCTAGAAAGAAGCCCAACGTTTTCATATGGGTATCTGCCATCAAATGTATGGCAGATACAGTGGCATCAACCTGCCAAGCCAGGTAAAGGCAACCAACTGTTAGTACAATGTACTCCTCTAAGACGAGGAATCGCTTGTTTTTGTTCATTTTTTTTGTCCTTTGCTCAATCCAAACATTTCTTTATTTTACTTTCGTCATTCTTCGATCATTTCTTTGTCATCCCTTCATCTTTTCAAGTCTTTTCTATCCCCACACCGCAAAACATCCAGGGTCTTTAAGGCCGTCACACTGAGGTCGTTTTATAACGTTCTTGCCCGTTTTTGCCCGTTAAAAAAAAAAATGCTGAACGGGCTTTGGTCGGGTTGGAACTTATAACTTTGAAAAATAATTTCTTGAATACGATGCTAGGCAGTTCATAAATAGTTCTCGTTACGTCAATTCCGTCTTTATCGCGTCCGCAATACGTTGTTATCCAGTTCAGAACGAGTGAACTGCTCGTCACTCTATACCGTTCGTAGCACGTCCAAACGGTCACTAAAAGTGCCTATGCGCAGCATGATAAAAGTTAGGTACCACGTTCGTAGTACGTCCTTCTCGTTCAGAGTAAGTCCTACCAGTTTAAGGAACGTTGTCACTACGTTTAATTTTAATACTTGAAGCCAGTACGATTTTTTTGAACATGTTCAAAAAAATCGGAGTGCCTTTCCGTTCTCTCCGTTCGGCCCGTTCGCCAAGTTCGTAAACAGATTGTAAACGGTCTGTACTAGATTCTAAAAGGTCTGCACTACGTTCAGTCCGTGTGTAAACAGATTGAGCCCGTTACCAAGAACTACCTAGAACGCAGTGAGAACTAGCTCAGTGTGACGGGAATTATGACATGCCGTTCTGTTTAAAAATTGAAACGTATGTTCGTAGTACGTCCTTCTCGTTCAGAGTAAGTCCTACCCGTTTAAAGGTGCCCTCACACTACGGCGTGTTGAGCTAACGTTTGACCAGCGTTCTTGGAATTTGGTGTGTACGTTCGAAAACGTTGCTACTCGTTACCATACGCAATTAGTCGTTGTCTGAACGCAAATGTACGCTGAGATAAATTCATAATTTATTACACGTTCACAGTTTTTAGCGTTTTCTAGCGCGTAACAACGCACTTATCAATAGGTTCTGTATGCGCTGGGCATTAGCAGTGTGAACGTTATGCGCGTTGGATGTTCGTTCCCTTGTCGTTCTCTATTCGTTCCCTGGTCGTCCAAACGCGTCTAATCTATTCTCGGGAAGTTTTTTTTCAATCATGGTTTATTACTATTCTTTTCATTTTTTAATCAATATCTTTGAATGCATCGATTTTTCCTCCTCGAAAAAAAAAAAAAAAAATAACAATGATATTAAATCTTCCTATTATGTCGAGAAAGAGATTATGGGATAATCAATCGACATGTAATTCAATAATAACTGTGGTCTCTTAATCTTTATTTCATTTGGGAATTAGCTATATTATATGATGTTATATATCAATAATACTGGAATGCTGCGAGCGCCTTTCAGAGTCGCCTCACTAAGCCTGGTAATAGTTATCATTAAAAGCCCTTATAAACACCGAGTAGGATACAAGTATAAAGTGATACATAAATGTAACTATTATTAGTAATACTCTATCATGCCATGAAGTATGTTTAGAAAGATTTTCGTCAAGTGGTATTTATGTAATTTAAGAAACAAACCTTCATATTTTGGTTAAGAAAAAAAATTATTATGATGTATCTAGGAATAGGTATAAACCAAAAGCCTTGGACCACAGGAAAGAATGAGGGAAACGGAAGAGAAACACAGATAAGGAGAACTGGGTAGACTAAAAGGAAAGAGAGGTAAAAGAGAATGAAAAACAGCAACAAGAACAGACAGAAGAGAGAGAGAGAAGAGAGAGAGAAAGGGGAAGAGAGAGAAAGAGATAACGAATGATATATATATATGGGAGAGAGTGGAAGATGAAAATAGGAAAAAGAAACTAAAAGAAATTATTGAGTAATTGAGATATGAAACTCAAAAAGTTTTATAATAGACACAAAGTCGTTTGGAAACATAACATTGTGCAAAACATTTTTTCCCTTTTTTTGGGGGGGGGGGTGAAGGTTGTGGGGAAGCTTGTTATCTCTAATTTATGGGCACAAAATTGTTTATTCATTGATATTATTCATTGTATTGGCATGTTAAAAGTGTTGAACAGTCAATGCATTCTGATAACTGCATGAACAGTTTGTTTCCTTTTTGTCTGTGTTTTCCCTATATGATCCTGAGGTGTTATACCCCCCTCATAATTATGATTTTTTTTTTTTTTTTTTGAGCACTTAATTTATTTCAAATAAATTGATGGGTGAAAAAAAAATCAGCTTGCACTTTTTTAAATCAAGATGATCCAAATAAATGACGGGCTTGTTTCATATAGATAAAATATACTTTTTTAATTTCTCACCCCTAATCAAGACGAAGGGGTCATACTCTTTTACACTACATCTACACTCAATACAATATTAGGGTGTTATAAGATGTTTCTTGGGATAAAAACATTACATTTTTAACTACACTGTTGGTCAAAAGGTTGGATTTTTTTTTAATTGATCCAGCCACATAAATAATTTTGATGTTATATTTTTATTATTTTTTTTATATGGATTTTCCTAAACCATGACCCGGGTATTGAATAATTGAAAAAAGGTACTTCATCCACCACAATAACCATTCTGGCAACTTTTTTTGACTTACCAAACCCCTCGTGCTATCCCATGAATCGCTTTTGAGGTGTAGGGTGCTATTGGTCTTAAATCTAGGTTTAAAAACAATGGTTTCTTGTCTAAGTGAGGGGTTGAATCAAAAGTGTGACTGTTAAAGAATATAATAATAAAAATATTCTACCGTTATGGTAAAAACAGAGAGAGAAAAAAACTTTAACAATCAATTGTTATTATTTCTCAATTTTTTTTTCGTCTAAGAATAACCATAGCAGTAGTGGATCCAGGATTTTGAAATACGAGTGGTGCATTCTGAAAATGTAGAGTAAAAAATAGGTGCAGGCGAAATTTTCCAATCTTAACATATACAGTCAATCATTTTTTTTTAAATCAAAGAAGGGGTGCGGGTCTCCTGCGCCCCGTCTGGATCCGCCACTGCCAGGTTCCCGGAGAGTTGAGAGGGGACTAACAAATTCAGAAATTTAAGCTGCAGCAAAATGATGTGGCTAGAGCAAAAAAAAACACGAAAAAACAATAAACAAATAAACATTAGTAATAATAATGAAAATAATAATAAATAGATGAACAATAATAACAATAAAGAATAATAATAGTATCCAAGCTTAATGAACAACAGTGTAAATTTGCTGGTGTTCTTTTGAACTTCGTATTTTTAAGGTAATAAATTGCTCCAAAATGATAAATAAAATATAGAAATACAAATTTTTGTTAACATTTAAAAGTGTTTAGATACGTTTATACCTTGGTATTCACAGAAAACAATTACATGTATATTTCAAGTCCAAAATGTTTATATTTTATGATACCGAATAGTTACTTTACATGTAAAAATAGCACTTAAACAGGGAGGGAAAACTACTGAGCACAAACAGAATAACAGAATAAGCTTTAATCATTTTATTCGATGACACAAAGCGCCCCATTTGGTGACATAAGGATATTGAGTAAAAAAACATACGCCCCATTGGTGACATGGAGAAATTGAGTAAAAAAACATATAAACAAAAGTCTGCGTTGGTTGGACGCACTTCGAACTATGAAGGAACGTTCATCCAAAACGCTAAACGATCAAGTAGCGACTGCCCAGCGCTTTCAAAGCGTCTTTATAAGAACGCTGTTACACGCCAAAAATTTTGAACATGTTCAAAATCAAAAATTGACCTCAGCGTTCATCTGCGTTTCTTTGCGTATACCAACGAATAGCAAACGCTTTCCTACGTTTGCCAAGCGATTTTCGAACGACAGTCCGCCGCTCATGAACGTACGCGAAAATGCAATTAACATCCACGAACGTCGGGCAGTCGTTACTCAATACGCACATGTTTGGCGTTTCCTACGTTCTTTAACACGTCCAAACACGCTAGACATAAGTTGGACATCGCTGTTCAGTCGTTGCTAACGCTAGGCAATCGTTAGGTGGACGCTAAGCGCGCGCAGTCATCGTTACCCTGACGCTATTATTTCGCTTCTCATGTCGTTTAGAGCTCATTAAAAATTCCATTTTGGACAGGGAAAATGGAGCGTTCTTGGAGGTATTTGGACATAGTCAAATTTCGAGTGAAAATCGTGAACGCTAGACACACGTTACCTCAACACGCTCTAGTGTGAGGGCACCATAAGGAACGTTCTCACTACGTTTAATTTTAGAACTTGAATAATTAATATACAATGCTCGTTTGTAGACGTCCTAGCACATCTTTAGAACGATTCAAGTACGGCAATTTCGTTTGTAGTACATCCATCTCGTTTCAGGTACCTTGCCACCCCGTTAAATTTTAGGACGAGATGGGCGCCCGATTTTTTTAAACACTTTTTTGGAAATCCGACCGAGCTAGTCCATGAAGTTCACGTAAAACAAGCTCGATAAGACCAGTACTGTTACTACGTGCCACTCAGTTTACACACAGACTCTATGCCCGTTCGGCAAAATTGCAAAGACGTAGTAGGAACGAGCTCAGTGTGACGGGGTATAACTGCATTGTTCACCTATCTCTTTACGCAATGGAAGCTTTGAGATGTGTATTGTTACTGGCGCGCTAGCTGAAGATTTACCGTTTAGTCGCTTAAATGGACGATGAATTTGTATCCAATTTTCAGACTGATCAGCACACATCAAGTTCTGATATAAATCTACAATATGATATCCGCATCTCAAACGAACTTAATGATAAATCAGATGAATTAATCCTCAATCTCGACAATAATGACTTTGCCCAACATAAACATTTCATCTAGATACATTACTACAAACCAATTTAAATCAACCTACTCGAATAATCCAACTACTAATCTGTCTTTTTTACACCTTAACATTCGGAGTCTGAAGAAAAACATGATCAACTTGCCTTTTAGGGACACAACCAATCACAAATAATAACCCAGTAATCGGACTCACCGAGACCTGGATAAATGAAAGCCCAACTTCTTTCTTAACATGAACCATTACAACTTAATCACAAACAACAGACAGAATAGACAAGGGGTGGCGTTGCTATTATCTCCCGACAAGATTTGAATATTCACTTTAAATGATTTAACAAAAATGTCAAATCTCTAGAATCAATTTTCATTGAAATATTTACTCAGTCTTGGAAACAAAAAAGATTATAGGTGTTGTTACCGTCCCTCCCAATCTCCTCAAGATGAGTTTCTTACTGAATTGCAAAACATCTACACAAACGAAAAAAATGCAAAAATAAAATTTCTATTATCATGGGAGACTTTAACTTAAACTTACTCCATCCAAGTGCCCAAGAGTTTATGGAAATATTTTATCTTTCTCTTTTTTACCTAACCTACTAGAGTGTCTGATCACTCTGCCACACTTATCGATAATATCTTTTCCAACATGCAGTCCCCTGCCCTAGACTCCAGTATTATGTTTCGGACATATCTGACCACTATCCTGTATTTTGCAACACTCTTCTCTAAATATTGCCCCACTCTGTTAACCGTCTCCAAAATTAAATCCCGTAAAATACATAGCAGAAATCTGGAACTTTTAAATAATAGTCTTAGCAATATCGACTGGCAACAATAAATATGTTTTTGAGGAAGTTGACGAGGCGTACGATAAATTCATTGATTTACTCCACTAAAGAGCTCGATACCCATATACCAATAAGTGAAAAAAGCGAGTAATTACAAAGACATCCAAGATCTCCATGGATAAATAAATCAATCCTAAGATCGATTAACCGAAAAATAATTTATTTCTATCGTTACAAAGCACATCAAACCGAATCAAACCGCAATAAATATACCGATACAAAAACATCCTTACTAATGTATTACGTCAGGCCAAAAAACAGTACTATTCAACTCAATTTCACCATAACAAAAACAATATTAAAAACACCTGGAAAATAATCAATAGCGCCACCAACAAAAATACTAAATCACGCAAGAAAGAAAAAATTAAAACTCAAAAATAACACAGTCGTTAAAGATCCCGTATCGATGGCCGAATCTTTTAACACATACTTTGCCAAAATAGGACAAAATCTTGCAGACAAAATTCCACCCACAAACACAAATTTTCGTACCTTCTTACTAACCCGAATCCTAATTCAATTTTTTTCCTTCCCACAACTCCGAGAAGAAATCATTGACATTGTAAAAAATATGAAAAATAAAAAAAGTTCGGGTCACGATGGTATAGACAATTGCTTACTTAAATCAATTATTTTGTCCATTGCACAATCCCCTAGCCCCATATATTCAATTTATCACTATCCAATGGTATTGTACCAACTAATACTAAAATTGCAAAAATAATCCCAATTTTCAAAAAAGGTGATACCCTTGAAACGAACAACTACAGACAATATCCTTATTACCATCCTTTCGGAAGTCCTAGAAAAAATAATTTTTAAGAGGGTGACATCTTTTCTTTGTGCAAATGACATTATTTGTGAATCTCAATTTGGATTCCGCGCTAAGCACAACACTACTCACGCAATATTAACATGTATTAACAATATTGCCCATGCAATAGATCAGCGTCTACACACTGTTGGATATTCCTGGACTTCTCCAGGCCTTCGACACTATTAACCACCGACATTCTTTTACATAAACTTGAGCACTATGGTGTGCGTGGGAAAGGCCTTGGAGTGGTTCAGGAGTTATTTATCAAATAGAAAACAATTTGTTGAATTAGATAACAAATTTTCATCGTCCCGTCCAGTTATTTGTGGCGTACCTCAGGTAGTCTCCTTGGACCTCTGCTGTTTATCATCTACATCAATGACTTTACAAAATCCTCAAAAACACTGTCTTATATCTTATTGCAGATGATTCAAATTTATTTTATTCACATTCCAACCCAAATCATCTTCTATCAACAATAAACTTAGAACTTCGAAATGTCTTAAACGGGTTAACGCAAACAAACTTTCTTTAATATTCTTAAAAACAAATTATATTTATTTAGCAATACACCTGCGAGACTTACCAGGCGATATTCTTATTGATGTGAACACCCCTCACCAAAGTTCATCTTCCCGATTTCTCGGTTTAACTTTCGATGACAAATTAAATTGGAAATCACATACTTTAAACATTTGCAAAACAATCTCCCGCAATATCTGCGTATAATGAACAAGTTAAAATACTTCTTTCCCAGTTCCACACTCTGTCCCTATCACTTCTCCCTAGTTTTACCTATCTTAACTATTGCATTATGGCACGGGGTAATTCAAGTCAATTTCATATTGATAAAATAACCACGCTACAAAAAAGGGCTTTAAGAATTATGCATAACACACATATACGAGCGCACACTGACCCATTATTCCTTAAGTAAAAAATTCTCAAGTTTCAGACCTATTTTATTTCCAAACAGGACAATTCATGTATAAACTAAAAAAAACAAGAACTTCCCCACGTCTTTACAAGTATGTTTGCGAAAAACAGCCAAATACACAATTACCCTACAAGACAGGCTAATTCTTATCATATCCGCGGACTCGCACTCTTTTGCGCTCTAAAACTATCGTTTTTTACGGACCGAAATACTGGAATTCATTAACTGAAGATATAAAGACTTCCCTGAGCTAAACGTTTTCAAAAACAAATTAAAAAAAACAAATTCTTTCACAGTACACAGCAAATTCAAGATGAACAAAGCAGTACCCACCCACCCACCACCTCCCCATCCACTCTCTCGCCAACTTCCTCTTTCTTCCTTCACTTTCTATTCTCATATTCAACATACCCTTGTTATGTTCTTCCCCCCCCCCTTTTTTTTTACCTGAATCATCTCTTCTCCCTCCCATCGTTATTCACTTTACATTATCATTATGTAAAATAATATGTATTATGCGTAGAATTTATATTTGAATAGCACAACATAAAATAATGGAATTGCTATTGCGTTCATCTGTTATTTTCTTTTCACTTTATAGGGGCATGTAATCTACAAGCCATGCTTTTTAACATGTCTCTTATTCTGTTTTTTTCTTCATATGCAACAAGATGTTTATGCCTACGATTGTGCTTTAAATTTCAATTAATTTTGTAATACGTTGTTTTTAAGATTATGTTTATATGATTGTTATGTTATTTTGTTGTTTTTTTTTCCTGAAAGAACGGAATCAATAAATACTGAAATTGAATTGAAATTGAAAAGGCTAAGGTTGGTACCAAAATGCTAAAACCATCTGGACCAAGCATTGGTGTGCAGCCGACGGCCATTGCTCGACGAAGAGCAAAGGTTGGAGGAAGAAGAAACCTAAACTCTGAGCGTCCGACGAAGCAGGCGAAGGTCGAAGAACATGGATATGTGAAAGGTTCGTCACAATCATCGCAGCTTCCACGCAGGAAACGAGCAGCTGCACCACATGGTCTAAACCATGCTGTTACTATGTGTCAATCATTAGGAAAAACTCATAGTAAATCGTAGCTTTTATCTTGCCTGCATAAGTCCTGTTTGTATAGTGGGAGCGACCACAACATAGGCATAACTTTTCCTGCCTTTGTTTTCATCATTGAAAATTATGTCATTGTCACATTTCTTGAAGACTCAGAGTAAAGTTTGAGTGTAGTCAAAGGTCACAGAGGTCAACTTATGCATTACAAGTGTTTGATCGTGTTGTTGCGATATCCCATAGAACCACTTGCAGTATAAGCTTCAAACTTGGGAATAGTGTGTATCACCCTTGGCTATAGGAAGACGATTTGATTACATTTTGGGAAGTGTAGGTCGAATGTTGGGTCACGGATGCCAACATATCAATTTCTGTTTTTATGCCTCCGCCACTGAAGGTGATGCCGGAAGCATCATGTTTTGGGGTTGTCCGTCCGTCCGTCTGTACGTCCTTTTTGCTTGTGTTTGTGATATCTCATGAACTAACTGAGATGTGAAATTCAGTCATGTCTCGCCTTAGGAAAGTGGTCTGATTACATTATGAAGTACCTAGGTCAAAGGTCAAGGGTCACAGTGGTCGAAATTTGGGTGGAACAATAATCTGATTATGTTTGAGGATGCAAGGTCTATCAAAATTTGTATTTAAAGGAAACTAAAAAGATGAATATGTTATGTATTTCTGATGTGGTAATGGCAGAGGCATATATCTCGTTTGAGCTCGTTTTCCTGATATCTTTCTAGAACTACCTGAGATATGTTCTTCAAACTTAGGGACAATTCATGTATATATTACCATAAATAATCTGATAGTACATACATGTAAGTTAAAGGCCAAAGGTCAACTTGTAAAATTCACAGGAGTCAACTTATTAGATTATTGATATGAAGGATGGAGGCATTCAAGAGACGTAGTTGTATTTTCTCTCACTTAATCATATGATTGCATACTTGCATTCATACACACAGGTCCGGACTTTTTACAAAGTTTTATAGAATTTGAACATGCAAGGATTAAATTTTGTTTTTCAATGTCCAAACAATGCATTTGCAAAGTCTTTGACTATGATATTCTACGAGCAGTAGGGTATACTTTTTAACTGTTGTAAATTGCAATTTATTAGGTTCAAATGTGCAATTGGGTTACACTAAGAACCTGCATGCATTCTCTCTAAGATTATGATATACAGGTTGCAAGGTCTTGTTTCTTCTGTAGGCATGTACAGTGATAATATCATAATTCATCAGATAATTTTGTAAATGACAAACTGCCCTATAGGCCTACTGTTTTATTATCTGTTGTGATGCAGAATGTATAACAAAAATACTTCTACGAAAACTACACACTCTGAAAGAAATAATATAATTGGTCTTTCATTGAATCAGGTAGGATTTAATCTTTCTGTGTTGAAAGAAATAAAGTGGAAACCGTTAATAATAAGCAGATCCTAGGGACCTGACAATTTTGGATTTAGAGGAAATTAAAATGAGGGGGAAATAATGATTTCATTTATACTGGACTAATCGTAAATTTTGTGTAGTGGCCTAGAATAGGAAAATTGGAAAATATATGTCTTGTAATAATATTATACAGGTTTTATTATATTTTTTGTGTTATGCGTATGTCAATATATGAAGAGCTTCATGACATAAGAGACTAAATCCGTATTTGATTAAGGTTCATATTTTAAGCTAGATATATGCACCTATTACAAAGGATTAAAATGCCCAACATCGCATTCCTTTTTTTTGGGGGGGGGGGAATATTGGGATGTTTTAAAATTTCTGTTTCATTCTAAAAGGGGCTAAATCCACTATGTGGATTCTAGATATCTTAACTTAAACTATGTTCTTCCCGTTGGATTTTCTGATTTTTGCACACCGGCTGTAGATATTGGTCTTGGATCTTGAAAGAAAATTTGAATAAATTTGATTTATTTTAGAGAATGTTATTTACTTTTATTTTATTCATACACCTTTAGAATTACATCTTAACACATTTTTAGCCGACTATAAACTTCAATTTAGCAAAAATATGAAGTTTTATTTTGCAAATTGACGATTATGGGAGTTTCATTCCAAAAGGGATTAAATCCATAGACATTAAAGTTTCAAAAATTCATTTAAAAAAATAAAAATGTTTAGCTAGATTTGTTTTTTTATTGTTATCAAAATGGCCCAAGGCAATTGTGCTAGCATGTGTGCCAAAATAAATCCTATAGTAGGGCCTACTATGTAAAGTGATAAATTAGTAATTTACTCAAAATCTCCAAAAGTGGATTTCAGCCCTTTTGGAAAGAAACTCTTCATATCTAAACATATATTCCTGTATCATTTGGTATTCCTTATCTGATGTTGAAAGATTTGATGACCTTTATTATAAAAAAAGTGCTTGAACATAAAGAATTGAATTAAGTACATAATGAGTTCATGCAGAAGTGTAATGTATCTCACTAAAATAAAATTGACCAATGGAAGGAGCAGATCGAGAGATAAATATTGTTTTTAATTCTAAAATTGAGGAAGATCGTTAATGAATCCAATAACTGTGGTAATGATAAACAAATAAGCACTTTGGTCATTAAAGGGCTTGATAAGAAACTTATTATTATTATTATTATTATTATTATTATTATGATTATGATTATTATTATTTAAATTATTATTATTTAAATTATTATTATTACTTATCATTATTAGTATTGATAGTATTATTATTATTATTATTATTATTATTATTATATTTACTTGTCATTATTAATATTATTATTATTACTTATTAATATTACTATTATTATTATTATTATTATTATTTCTATTACTATCATTATTATTTTATTATTATTATTAAAAGAGGGAAGGGGATAGAGAGAAGTCTGAGAAATAAATACGGATTCAAGGAATTCATATAGATAAATGATTGATTATTGTCATTTTTATTATTATTAATTATCATTATTTCTATTTTTTTATTATTGTTATTATCATTATTATTATTTTTTTTCCTAATTATTAAAGAGGGAAGGGAATAGAGAGATGTCTGAGAAATAAATACGGATTCGAGGAATGAGAGAGAGAGAGAGAGAGAGAGAGAAAGAGAAATAAATAGGCCTACATGCGTCATGAATTTTGAAAAAGTGTTGGGGGGGTGGAGGTCTGAGAAACAAACATACTGAGTGAGTCTTTACATGAAACGAATATGAAGAGGGGATATTAGAAACAAATATATTAAGAGAGGAGTGGTCTAAGAAAGAGAGGGAAACGGTAAGATGAGAGACTGAGACGAATGAGAAACAATTGAGGAGAGAGGGAGTTGTGTAGGTCTTTGAGATCAATCAAAGAGGGGGTAGGGAATATTTGAGACAAATGTCACAAAGATTGGGGGTCGGAGGGGTCGCAAGACAAATATGAGGATGAAGATGAAGTTTAAATCAACTATTAGCTAGAGGTGGGGTAGAAATTGGTATGATGAGAGGAAAATCGAGAGAGAGAGAGACCGATCGTGGCCTACATTATTAAAGAGGGGGGGGGGGGGCTTGCCAAAATCGAACTTATGATTTCAAAAATGGTTCGATTTGTGTATTTCTCTATTTCCTTGCATGATGCTTGGTTCCCCACGCTCGATCACTCGTCACTCGGTATAGCTGGCGCGGAGGCATGCAACGTATTAGGCATTTGGCGCGAGCTGGAATGCACAGTATGTACAGCAGCACTAGCACGACACACTCGCATCATATCACTATAGTCGCGCCGCTCGCGGAGTGAGCGTAGACGCGTATCGAGCGGTTTTCTTGAATTAAATAGCGAAAAACCCTAGGCTTGCGTGTAAAAAAAAAAACGCCCTCCGGCTCCGCAGCCCCTGAGATATGGTCGTCAATGTTGTGAAGGAATAGCAAAATGGTTATGAGGCAAAATTTTCCGTTCGCTCTTTGAACTGTCAAGGTTCATTTTTTGAGCAAGGGAGGTGATCATCACCTTTAGTGGAGGAAATAAAGGAAATTAAAGAGATATAATGGACAAAATTTGCATAAAATATACGTATTCAGGTCATAAACAACAAAATTTCTTCTCGCGCTTCGCGCTCATTAATTTTTTTTATAGAGAGGCCCATTTAGGCTACTGCATCCCGACCATTTGCCGATGTCCAAAAGTGAAATAATGTGATGTCAATATTTTCTGTTCGCACTCGCAATTCATTTTGCTTAAAGGAAGGTGATAGCATCACATAGTTAAATAAATAATTAGAAAAAAAAAATAATACGAGGTAATGTAATGAGTTTGGTATGAAAAGGCATAATTTTGGCTCGTGCTTCGCACTCGAAAGTTCACTCCTTAGAAAAGGTCCATTTTTCAAATTTCTACTCCCCCCCCCCCCCCCCCCCCCCCCCCGGCCCCCGTAAAAAAATCCTAGTTACGGGCCTGTTGTATTACAATATTATCAAAAGACTTCTGAGGAAAGTACATTTAGCAAACAGGCAGACGAAGAGGCACAGAAAAATAAATATAAGGAAGAAAAAAGAAAATAACAAAGATATCAAATAATTAGTTGAGTGAATGTCACATGTTCAATTTGAACGTGGATATGCTATTTTGCCTAATAAAAAAAACAAAAACAAAACAAACAAAACAAAACCAAACCAAACCAAAAACAAACAAACAAACAAACAAAAATACTCTTTCATCTATTGAATAATACTCATTATATTCAATTTATTCATTGATTTAAAAAAAAAATTGAAAAATCAACGTCAGTGATATAATTTCTCAATTTATTTTAACTGTGAATCGATATGGTACACTCAACTTTTATATCAGGGTTTGGGTGAATTATTGTAGGTCTGAATATTTTTTTTTTTTGCTTAATTACTTATTCTAAGACAAATATGATTTAAAAATAATTCAAGCTAAGATGAAGTAATTACGTGTGCAAATAGCTTAACATCTACTCTCAGAGAGCATGAAACGTCAGATATGATGATTTATTCTGGGCAAGATGAAAAATTAAAACAGCGAATACGCTAATCGATTAACCGGTATCGTTCAATACCATTCAATATGATTACAAAACAATATTACAAAACAAATTTCATATTCGATATCGTTTTCAAATATTGGCTCAGATATTTATTATTTGAAAATATTTTCCAGATATATTATAAGTTTGAGACATTCCTTATTTCATTAGAAGTTACATTTGTAAAAAGAAAACCAATTTGATTTAAATCAAAATTCGTGAAGTTAGGGAAATGAAAGGCCACGATCGATGATAGAAAAATATTACGATCTCTTTTAACCATTGGCTTCGATTTAGACAATTTAAATATTCTATCCTTAAATATTACATGAGTCTGTCAGATTTATATTTATAAACTTGAATTCAAATGTAAACAGGACCTACCATTACCCCCGTCAGATGTAAGCCAAGTATTGGCTGTTGGTCCGGTATTAATTTCATGATTTGGGGGATCTTGGTTGTTGTGGGCTAAGCGGTGTAAACGGACCAGTTCCAGTCGCGTCATCGCTTCGGGTCTGTGCGTCTTGGCGGCTCTGGCGGTGAAGAACTGCTAAGATGCACAGAAAGCCGCCAGGAGCCTAAATCAATACCACAACAGTCATTAAATGATAATTATAATAATAATAATACTACTACTACTAATAATAATAATATTTTTTTTTTAGATTTAGCACAGATCTAAACTATTCATGCTATTTTTTTCTTAAGCATATTTTTCATGACATCAAAAATACAAATGCAAATGGAATTTTATGGACCAATTTATGTAGTTGGGCATATTATAGCCTAAATTTTTTAAAGTTTTCTCGGCTTTTAGCGGTGGTTAGTATTTTCACTTCAGTGGGTCTTAGCGGCTCTAATTAGCAGCTCTTCTCGGCTCTTCGCGGCTCTTCGCGGTGATTAGTATTTTGAGTGCGTCTTCGCGGCTCTTCTCGGCTCTTCGCGGCTCTTCGCGGTGATTATTATTTTGAGTGCGTCTTCGCGGCTCTTCTCGGCTCTTCGCGGCTCTTCGCGGTGATTAGTAGGACCGCTGGTGTCGCATACCTAGCGATCTAGATCGCTAGGAAATTTGCTGCTACTAGTACTGGTGTCGCAAACCTAGCGATCTAGATCGCTAGGAATGTAGGGGTTCAAAAGGACAACTAACTATGTATAACATTATTAAAAGAGATGCAACATGTGCATTTGGCTCAGACAAAGAATTAAAATAACTAAAGTAAACAACACACTTCCAATCAATACTCAATTCATCTCAAACATGAGATATCAAAAGCAAACATTCCGATCTAATAATTAATTAATTAACAGAGGCGAGTAAAATGATTAAATTGAGGTTTAATGAAGGTATTAAATACATGAATAATAAAGGAAACAATTACAAAGTATAATTTCAGTGAAAAATGTCATCAAAGCAATGAAATAACAAACCTACGTTTTATTATCTCGTCTTCACTCTCTCTCTCTCTCTCTCTCAGTTAACACAACAGCAATGTCGCATACCTAGTGATCTAGATCACTAGGAAATTTGCTTTTACTAGTACTGGTGTCGCATACCTAGCGATCTAGATCGCTAGGAAACTTGCTGCTACTAGTACTGGTGTCGCATATCTAGCGATCTAGATCGCTAGGAAATTTGCTGCTACTAGTACTTCAATAATGGTCGCATTTCCTAGCGATCTAGATCGCTAGGAAATTTGCTGCTACTAGTACTGGTGTCGCATACCTAGCGATCTAGATCGCTAGAAAATTTGCTGCTACTAGTACTGGTGTCGCATACCTAGCGATCTAGATCGCTAGGAAATTTGCTGCTACTATATTAACAGTAGCAGTTTGCCGCTACAAAATTCTGCTCTTATATAGAAGAGCAGGAACTCGATATCGTAGCGAGAGAGGAATTACCCGTATTAGGTTGTTAAATCTATTTCTAAAATTTTCTAAAATTTACATAAGTTGTTTTGCGATACGCCGTAGGATTTCTTAGATATTTTTTATATTATATATATTTATGTTTACTCATGTTTCTTGATTTCTATCGTAATCCATGGTTTAGCATTTGTACATTTTTTTCTTTTTATTTCCCTCTCTTGAAAACATTGATTATATACATTCTAAAAAAAAGAGTAAAATCTTACCCAATATTGAGCAAAAAGGTAACTCGCGTGAAATTGAGTAAAAAATATTACTCATGCGGTTGAGCTAAATGTTACTGAGTAAAAAATATTACTCATGCGGTTGAGCTAAATGTTACTCAGAAAAGAGTAACTTTTAGTCATCTATGTATCATTCCTAATCCTAGCTTCGAAAGGAGTAAACCATTAACCATTAGTTTACTCATTTTCTTGCGAGTTACCTTTTGACTCTGTTAAGAGTAAACAAAATTTACTCCGTTGGGAGTAAAGCATTAGTTTACTCCGTTGGGAGTAAAGCATTAGTTTACTCATTTTCTTGCGAGTTACCTTTTTTTTTTACAGTGTAGAGAAACATATGTGTCAAGGAAACTATCATACTTCTGATTTACATCATCAATTTGATCTAAAAACTCCCACTTTATAGACTGTAATTTTGAACAAAAAGTACTTATGTTAATATCACTGAAGTCTCGCTTCGAATATACTCGTGGAGGGTCATTATTATCATGTTGAGATGTAACCATGATAAAGGGAGTAAGGTGATCACTAACATCAGTTATAATTATGCCACTCTTCTTAATATTAACTGGATTGTTACAAAAAAAGTTGTCCAATATTGTTGCAGAATGTTCAGTAATCCTGGTGGGTTTGAATATTTGTGGCAAGTAAGAGAGTGAAATAAAGTTATCTACAAATTCATTAACATTTGAAATAACATCAACTTTCAATAGATCAACATTAAAATCCCCCATGATGATACTTTCTTTTCTCTAATTCATGATGTCATTAAGTGGCGCTCGTATATCACTTATAAAAGATTTTACACTTTGGTCCGGTGGCCTATACATTACAAGAACTATATAATTTTTTACTTTATTGTATACTTCAATGGATATACTTTCAACAGCATCAGTAGACACATCTAAATCGGGTCTTCTTTTAAATCGTATTGTGTCATGTATATATATTCCCACACCACCCCCTCTTTTTCCTTGTCGGGGATTACTTAGAAAAGAATACTGAGGGAGGGAAAAAAAGTATCATCATCGTCATACCTTAGCCATGTTTCAGTGACCCCAATAATCGACATGGGCCTGGACAATGTCTGAATGCAATGTTCAAAGTTGTCAAAATTGCGCTTTAAACTACGACAATTAAAATGAAATAAAGTCACCGTAGAAAAGTTATCAATATTTTTAGTACATTCATGAAATTCGTTAGGTGTTTAAACTTTGTTTTCAGGAAGAGATTCTTCATTATACTTTCATAGATCGATTATGATATAAATATGGCCAGGAAGAGTTAGCATATAGTCTACAAACATGTGTCAAACTTTGCATTGTAAAACTAATGACAATAATTATGTTAGATACCGTGCTTACTTAACTTAGTAGCTCCATGGTACTACTGCGCAGGCTTCCTTCCTTCGAACACTAACATCAAAGGTTATGCAGACATAGAAGGAGAAAGCATTAATGGGGGCACCATACCACCACACATAATACTCACACAACACAAACCAGACATCTGCTACATTGACAACAAAAATAAGAACATCATCATCATCGAACTTACAGCCCCCTTTGAAACCAACATCAACAAAGCTCACCAACGAAAACAGGACAAATACACAACCCTCATACACGATATAATGGCGTCAGGTTGGACCAGCAAACTTATTTGCATCGAAATCGGGTCACGTGGACTTAAAACTCCACAAAACAAGTACCGTCTAAAGGAAATACTGAACATTAGTAAGACAACTAAATATTCAGAATTCAGAGACGAAATACTTATGTCTGTTCTTTTTAGTTCATATGTTATTTTCCAAGGCAAATGTGATCCAACGTGGTAAATCGACCAATACCTAGCAGTGTAAATTTATCTCGTTAATACAAAATAAGAGAACTGCTGAAACTGCTTATCCTATAAAGGAGAGCTAATGGTGTAAAATGAAGTCAAAAGGAGCCTGAGCTTTCGATCCTAGCAGAATCTTCGTCAGAGACAAAATGACACAGAAAAGTAGGGAACAAACATGGATATAGAGAAAGACAGAGAAAAGCTATACCTAAGTGGCAAGCCAAGAGGGAGAGAACAAAAAGGGGGATGTAAAAGGTGTGAAGAAGCCAGCCAATCAAAAAGCAAGAGGAGGTGAGATCAAACAGCAAACTGGAACAAAAGGGAGATGATAAGCTGAGAGAGGGAGGAGAGAGTAAACAAAGAAGGGATTAGAGTGGAGGCTGAGGGGCTGAAAAGAATGAAAGAAAAGAGAAAAAGCCAAGGGGGGAAAAACACCTAGTAGACCTGTGTGTATAGACCTACAAGAAGAAGTAAGGGGGGGGAATAAATAAATAAGTAAAACAGGTAAAAGAACAAGAGGAAGACATGAAAACAAAACAAAAAACAAAAGAGAAGTGTGAGCCAGACCTGTAAGGGAGAAAAGAGGAAGAAGAATTGATAAGAAAAACAGAATGTATTAGTCAAATAAAACAAACACCTGCAAGTAAACTAAACTAAGCTAAAAAAAAGGAAAGGGGGAAAAAACAGATATCAAGAAAGAAATGAGAGAAAAAAGAGGTTAGTCATTACCCTCCTGAATGTTGAGACCGTGAG
>CALNVZ010002875.1:91490-126514 GCA_940671915.1 Paracentrotus lividus
GAGGGACTTCAGCACGAACGATGAGATCCTTGAGGTGCGGGGGGCGTCGGAATGCCACGATGGGAGTGTCAGGAACGGCCTGTAGGAGACGATCAGAAGTGTGGAGAATATGGTGATTAGCATGAAGGATGGTGCGGAGAGGAGGTAAATTAGGGTGGGGTAGTCACAAGGGGTATCTGTCCGTGGTGTCCTGGTGGTCAGCTTTCTTTCTGAGACATCAGATCGTAGGGAGAGAACGAACTTTGTAATGGCTTGTTGGACTGTCCTAGCTCTATTGTCCTCTGGTCACAAGATGATTCTTTCAGGTTCCTAGCATGGAAGAAAGTCAGAATCGTCAGAGCAGATACGGCGGAGTCTGAGGGCTTGACTATAAGGATGCTGTTTTGTAGTGGGACGGGATGCACTAGAAGAGTGAGGTACTGGTGGGTATCTGTGGGTTTGGTGTAGAGAGTAGTGGTGATGTGTTCATCTCTTCTTGACGGTGACATCGAGGAAGTTGGCCGTCTGGTGGGAAAATCAGAGGTGATTTGATGGTCGTGGAAGAATTGAGGTGATCAATAAAGGTGTGGAGGCCTCTTCCTCCTGGTCCAGATGAAGAAACATCGTCGATGTAGCGCCACCAAATCCACGGTCGACAGGTGCTGAATCAAATCTGCTGTTCTAGCTTGGTCATAAATAGACAAGCGTAGGAAGGAGCCATACGGGTGCCCATAGCTGTCCAGATACCTGAAGATAGTTTTTGTCCATGAAAGTGAAATTATTCTGGTAAGACATGGTCATGAGGGATTTGATGTCGGGTATGGGGGGAGGGGGGGGGGGTTGGAGTGACCGCTGCGAGTTTACTTGCAGGTGTTTGTTTTATTTGACTAATACATTCTGTTTCTCTTATCAATTCTTCTTCCTCTTTTCTCCCTTACAGGTCTGGCTCACACTTCTCTTTTGTTTTTTGTTTTGTTTTCATGTCTTCCCCTTGTTCTTTTACCTGTTTTACTTATTTATTTATTTCCCCCCCCCCTTACTTCTTCTTGTAAGTCTATAACAAACAGGTCTACTAGGTGTTTTTCCCCCTTGGCTTTTTCTCTTTTCTTTCATTCTTTTCAGCCCCTCAGCCTCCACTCTAATCCCTTCTTTGTTTACTCTCTCCTCCCTCTCCCAGCTTATCATCTCCCTTTTGTTCCAGTTTGCTGTTTGATCTCACCTCCTCTTGCTTTTTGATTGGCTGGCTTCTTCACACCTTTTACTTCCCCCTTTTTGTTCTCTCCCTCTTGGCTTGCCACTTAGGTATAGCTTTTCTCTGTCTTTCTCTATATCCATGGTTGTTCCCTACTTTTCTGTGTCATTTTGTCTCTGACGAAGATTCTGCTAGGATCGAAAGCTCAGGCTCCTTTTGACTTCATTTTATCTCGTTAAATAAGAAAGTGTATCAACTGTCTGTTCGTTGTATTAATTATTATCTTTTCTAAATTTTGAAATGTCCTGTGTTACGATAATATAGGCCAAATCAGTTTAATCAGTTTAATCATGGTCGGAGATTCTCAATGTATAATATATTGTCTAATTATACGCGACCCTCTAGCTTTCTGCTCTCTCTTTCTCTCTCTCTCTCTTATCATTTTTAGAGTACTGCTCTCCCATTCCCTCTTTCTCTCTTTTCCCCTCTCTCTCTTCTTTACTTACCAATGTCTTCCACTACCTCCTTTCTATTGTATTCCACCTTTCTCGCAATACATGACTTATATAGTTTATTTAATTGTACATAATGTTATCACCTTTTCACGATTACCTTGTTTATACTGCTCTTTCTTTTTGACATATACTATGTATTATTGAAATGTTATTCGAACTGTTACCGTATTGTAATTTTGTATAACCTGCCGCCTAACCCAGTGGGTTGACGGGCCAGGTTTTTCTGTTGCTGTGTACTTGATCGTTTCAATGATAAAGACATGATTAATCATCTGTACAACGCGCTCAACTCCCTTTTGTTATTGTGATAAAACCTTACTACAGCTATTTGCCAACTAATTGCATCAGAAAATGTACACTGGTGATAACTAGGCCTATAGGTTTTATGAATATGGGCCCAGATCTAGAAGTACATGATTTATAAAACACTAACTACAAACTCTTCTAAACGAACGAGAGCAAAACACTGTGACAAGATATTTTGCAACTCGATTTCTTTTAACTTTAACCATATCACTTTATGGTATCCCCATCACGATTGAATATTTCATCGGAATGCCATATAAAACGTCAACACTCAGAAATGAAAGTTTTCTTTGTGCCGATCCTAAATGCAAACCAACGTCGTGATTATCCAAAAAATTAAATTGCGAGAAATTTCTTACATGAGTAAACTGCAATATATGCGCTAAAAGAAACTTACAATGATATGAAATATCGGATGACTAAATTTGCATCAACAAATATTTTTTTCAATACAGGTGTAAATCTCCTTTAACAAATATATTTCTTTTCTCTACTCTGTTCCAAATGACCTTTCTTTCTTTGCAGGAAAAATAGATACACATGCAAACAGTTTTTGAAAAAATACGAAAAAGAATGTTTGTTTTGTTTACTAATAGCCCTCATCTATCCAGCTTTCAATATGATTTCAGTTTTATACTTTTTCCTTCCCATTTGTTTCTGAAATGACTGGGTCTGGTTATCTAATGATATCTGAAATAAAACGATACAAGTTTTTCGTCCAGAATATTCAAAAGTTTTTGACAATTCTCAGAGTTGGAATGAAATTTACGTACAGCGATATACAGGAAAACTGTATCGGAGAGGGTATGCAGATCAGAGGACTATTATGCAGTATATCACAGTTTATTTGTAGCACAATGGCAATATAATTATAATCAATTCAGTCATTTATGAAATTACATGAATAATATGTTGATATACATTTCGTCACAGAAAAATGTAAACCCAACTTTGAGAGCCTGATATTAAATTTTGTTGCGCAATAAAGAGTAACTCTTATTATATTCAAGAGTACCAAATCTATACTGTTTTTTCTGTGACTAGACTGAGCACGTAGGTTTCAAAATTCAAGCGTAAAAATTACCTTGTCCAATGTTTTGGCAAAAACAGACCTTGCATTTTAATACCCTAAGTAATCCTTTGTCCCTTATGAATAGACTCAGAATGGCTTACATCAGACGGTGAATGATTGATCAGAAAGTCAAAATTGCTTCTGAAAAAAAAAAAAAAAAAATGGTGCAATTTGTTTTTACCAAGGTTTTTTTGAAAGTCGAGTAACAGTACATATATAGTTTTGGTATCACTGGGTAGAATATGAATTACTCTCTTTGTCATGATATAAGAAATAATGGCACATAAAGTTACACAATTTTAGTTTAGTTTACTTTGTATTTGGGATGCACTGTATGGGTTAAACCCAATGTCCCCAATAACCCTCAAAAGACTGGGGGGGGCATCATGGCCCCCCTCGACCACTCCGCCTTGCAAATTTTTTTGATCGTGCCGCTTGCTGACTTTTTACTTTCAAGTCTTGCGCATCTTTTGAAACCATTTTTGCGAAAATCGGTAATACCGTTACGACGCTGCACGATTTTCAAAAATATCCGTCAGACCGAAAACGGCTCAAAAACGTGATTTTGTGTACAAAGTCGATGCATATTGAGTTTTCTCATCTAATTCATAAAGATATGATAATTTTTTTTTACTTGGCTTTCATTGGCTGAAATCAATTTATTTTAGTATAATTATGCTTCAGAATGGTTCTTCAATAATTTTTGAGAAAAAACAAAGAATAACAAAAAGGTCGAAAAAACAAAGAAATACATAAGAAATTCATAAAACAATGAAATACATAAAAAAATAATTTTGATACTAAAATCTTTCCTATGACAATTGTTAGGAATGCTATAAGGAATAATAATACACAAAAGTAGAATTCCAGAAGCTTCATTTTTTCAATTAGAGCAAAAAGTATGACTTTATGCATGAATTAGCACAATTAATTCATATAAAAAAATTGATATAATTTCA
Organism: Paracentrotus lividus; assembly: GCA_940671915.1. Lineage (NCBI taxonomy): Eukaryota > Metazoa > Echinodermata > Echinoidea > Camarodonta > Echinidae > Paracentrotus > Paracentrotus lividus. The sequence continues at coordinate 95,514 of CALNVZ010002875.1, forward strand.
GAAAAATTAACAGCATGGCTTACTACCATCTTGCGAATTTTCGGCGCGGTCGCGCGATCGGCGGCCGAAATCTTAGTCTTGATAGATACCAAAATACCCCAGTCTCATTAGGGTTAAGTAGTAAGTTTGAACAACATTATGAGCAAATGTGAAATGTATTCTCGCTTAATGGTTTTATATTCTTCCTTTAAAATATTCATAGATATCTATAATTGTGTATGAAAAGTAAAGTGGTGGACTAGAAATATTGCAATGGAAAAAAATGCCAATCTTTTAATATCTGGTGCTTTTCAGTTTAGGTCTTTAAGAAACAAAATGGAATTTCTCTAATAAAACTTTTTGGTCTCGTCCTGGCATGTACCACCCCACCATGTCCATGATGTCTTGATACTGCATCATAACCGTGCTCTGATTCACTTCCAATTAATCTGTATTTTTAGAATATTCAGAAAAGGGAAAAAATAAGAACAACAATAATTCCATATTATAATGCACACAACAAAAGTCGATTATAATTATGAATGTTATTAAAAGATCTCATCGTAGGGGTGGGCTTAAGGCTGCGATCTGTTTTGTTTTGTTTCTTTTTTTTTTAATGTTATTGTAATAACTCATCAAGATTATGATTGTTTTATTATCATCAGTCCACTTTCTCTAAATTGCGACTGTTCTCAAAATTAAATTGATTGGCCGGGGCGGATCCAGCATGTTTCTCCAACAATAGGGGGGGGGGGGGGGGGGGTGGGGGGGGGGAGAAAAAAATTATGAAAATTTTCCTCCATCAGCTGCTTGAAGACCTAACCCTTACAAAAATGTCCTGTGGTATTCCTATGGTATTCTGAATGTCCGTGGGTATTCATATGGTATATCTGAATGTCCTGTGTGATTCCTATGGTATTTCTATGGTACAATAAAATACCATAGAAGTACCATAGGGAAACCACACAGGAAAGGGTACCATAAGAATACCATACAGCAGTGCTGTGGTATTTGGCACAAATACCATATGTATGCAGCTGTATGTTTTCGGCACAAATACGATATGTATGGTATTTCTGTAGTATGTTTTTTTGGCACAAATACCATATGAATGGTATTTCTGTATTTTTCTTGGCACAAATACCATATGTATGGTATGCGTGTATGTTTTTTGTCACAAATACCATATGTATGGTATTTCTGTATGTTTTTGGCACAAGTACCATATGTATGGTATTCGCGTATGGTTTTTGGCACAAATACCATATTGTATGGATATTGCTGTATGTTTTTGGCACAAATACCATATGTATGGTTCTTGGCACAAATACCATAGTATGGTATTGCTGTATGTTTTTTTTTTGCACAAATACCATATGTATGGTATTTCTGTATGTTTTTTTGGCACAAATACCATATGTATGGTTTCTTGGCACAAATACCATATGTATGGTTTTTTGGCACAAATACCATATGTATTGTATTGCTGTATGGTTTTTGGCACAAATACCGTATGTATGGTATTTCTGTATGGTTTTTTGGCACAAATACCATATGTATAGTATTGCTGTATGTTTTTTTGGCACAAATACGATATGTATGGTATTGCTGTATGTTTTTTTTGCACAAATACCATATGTATGGTATTTCTGTATGGCTTTCGACACTAATACCACATGTATGGTATTGCTGTATGTTTTTTTTTGGCACAAATACCATATGTATGGTATTGCTGTATTTTTCTTTTTTTTACACATATATCATATGTATGGTATTGCTATATGTTTTTTTGGCACAAATACCACATGTATGGCACAAATACCACATGTATTGGAGCCTCTGTTAAGGTGCCCTCACACTACGGCGTGTTGAGCTAACGTTTGACCAGCGTTCTTGGAATTTGGTGTGTACGTTCGAAAACGTTGCTACTCGTTAACCATACGCAATTAGTCGTTGTCTGAACGCAAATGTACGCTGAGATAAATTCATAATTTATTACACGTTCACAGTTTTTAGCGTTTTCTAGCGCTTAACAACGCACTTATCAATAGGTTCTGTATGCGCTGGGCATTAGCAGTGTGAACGTTATGCGCGTTGGATGTTCGTTCCCTTGTCGTTCTCTATTCGTTCCCTCGTCGTTCTCTTGTCGTCCAAACGCGTCTAATCTATCTCGGGAAGTTTTTTTCAATTATGGTTTATTACTATTCTTTTCATTTTTTAATCAATATCTTTGAATGCATCTATTTTTTCCTCCTCGATTAAAATTTAAAAAAATAACAATGATAGGGTACATGCAGGTAATATGGGCACCCTAAGCTCATTTGCCTAATTTGCATAAAATTACGAAATGACACACAGTCTAATCTTTGTTTATATGAATCAATAACTACTGCTCTAACTTTTATTGTGAAGAAAAACAATTATCACCAACCCCCCTGTCTGCAATATTCAAATGTTGACGTCATTACCAAAGTGCCCATATTACCTACATGTGCAGGTAATATGGGCACATGTATTTAATGTATGTTTTAAAAACTACAATGACTCTACCATGTCTCGAATTTGCTTAAAATGTTGAAAATCATTAACTTTAAGATATAATTTGAAATTATAAGACCCTTCAGTAAATCATTTGACTATATATTTCATTGTTATGTATTTTGTATATTATTTCTTCTTTTAATACTATTTAAATATTATTTGCATTATACAAGTCAATATAGGCCTACAATAAGTTATTTATATTAATTATATTCTGTGAATATACCCAAAAAAATCGTAGCAAAGAGATTGATGCCTCATCCCAATATTAAGTACCAGAATCATTTCCGCCATTTTGGATATTACCTGCACTAATGTTGCTGTGTCAGGCAAGCATTCAATGCCACATTGCACCCCTTCACTAAAACAAATTGACCTGTACACGCTAGTATGATCAAAATGAAACTATAAGCTTACTAAATATACAAAACAATTGAGGTTACCCCCTCAAACACTCTTTCACCATCACATTCTGTGAAATATCAAATTTTACATCAGGGTAAAAAAATGCCGTAAGTTTTACCTACCTTGTTGGTTTTCAGCAATTTTCTCAAAGAAATTTCGGCATCAGATGCTCTCAAGACGATATATTTTCGAATACAGTTCATATGAACAACATTATGGTGCTCACACCGGTCACCGGTCACCGGTCGACGGTCACGACATGATTTGCTTCAGGTGGCCCATATTACCTGCATGTACCCTATTAAATCTTCCTATTATGTTGGAGAAGAGATTATGGGATAATCAATCGACATGTAATTCAATGTAACTGTGGTCTCTTAATCTTTATTTCATTTGGGAATTAGCTATATTATATGATGTTATATTAAATATAATACTTGAATGCTGCGAGCGCCTTTCAGAGTCGCCTCACTAAGCCTGGTAATAGTTAGTTAACATTAAAAGCCCTTATAAACACCGAGTAGGATACATGTATAAAGTGATACATAAATGTAACTATTATTAGTAATACTCTATCATGCCATGAAGTATGTTTAGAAAGATTTTTGTCAAGTGGTATTTATGTAATGTAAGAAACAAACCTTCATATTTTGGTTAAGAAAAAAAAAATTATTATGATTTATCTGGGAATAGGTATAAACCAAAAGCCTTGGACCACGGGAAAGAATGAGGGAAACGGAAGAGAAACACAGATAAGGAGAACTGGGTAGACAAAAAGGAAAGAGAGGTAAAAAGAGAATGAAAAAACAGCAACAAGAAACAGACAGAAGAGAGAGAGAGAGAGAGAGAGAGAGAAAGGGGAAGAGAGGAGAAAGAGATAACGAATGAATATAATATAATGGGAGAGAGTGGAAGATGAAAATAGGAAAAAGAAACTAAAAAGAACATTATTGAGTAATTGAGATACGAAACTCAAAAAAGTTTTATAATAGACACAAAGTCGTTTGGAAACATAACATTGTGCAAAACATTTTGTCCCTTTTTGTTTGGGGGGGGGGGTGGGAGGTTGGGGGGAAGCTTTGTTTATCTCTAATTTATGGGCACAAAATGGTTTATTCATTGATAGTATTCATTGTATTGGCATGTTAAAAGTGTTGAACAGTCAATGCATTCTGATAACTGCATGAACAGTTTGTTTTCCTTTTTGTTCTGTTTTTCCCTATCCTGAGGTGTTATACCCCCTCATAATTATGATTTTTTTTTTTGTTTTTGTTTTTTGTTTTTTGAGCACTTAATTTATTTCATATAAATTGATGGGTGAAAAAAAAATCAGCTTGCGCTTTTTTAAATCAAGATGATTCAAATAAATGGACGGGCTTGTTTCATATTAGATAAAATATACTTTTTTTAATTTCTCACCCCTAATCAAGACGAAGGGGTCATACTCTTTTATACTACATCTACACTCAATACAATATTAGGGTATTATAAGATGGTATTGTTTTTCTTGAGATAGAAAACATTACATTTTTAACTACACTGTTGGTCAAAAGGTTGGATTTTTTTTTATTGATCCAGCCACATAAATAATTTTGATGTTTGTTTTCATTATTTTTTTTTTTATATTGGATTTTTCCTAAACCATGACCGGGTATTAAATAATTGAAAAAAAGTACTTCATCCACCACAATAACCATTCTGGCAACTTTTTTTGACTTACCAAAGCCCCCTCGGTGCTATCCCATGAATCGCTTTTGAGGTGGAGGGTTGCTATTGGTCTTAAATCTAGGTTTAAAAACAATGGTTTCTTTTCTAAGTGAGGGGTTGAATCAAAAAGTGTGACTGTTAAAGAATATAAATAATAGAAATATTCTACCGTTATGGTAAAACCAGAGAGAGAGAAAACCTTTAACAATCAATTGTTATTATTTCTTCAATTTTTTTTTTCGTCTAAGAAATAACCATAGCAGTAGTGGATCCAGGATTTTGAAATACGAGTGGTGCATCCTGAAAATTTGAGTAAAAAAATAGGTGCAGGCGAAATTTTTCCAATTTGAACATATACAGTCAATCATTTTTTTTTTAATCAAAGAAGGGGTGCGGGTCTCCTGCGCCCCGTCTGGATCCGCCACTGCCAGGTTCCCGGAGAGTTGAGAGGGGACTAACAAATTCAAGAAATTTAAGCTGGAGCAAAATGATGTGGCTAGAGCAAAAAACAAAAAACAAAAACAATAAACAAATAAACAATAGCAATAATAATGAAAATAATAATAAATAAATAAACAATAATAATAATAAAAAATAATAATAGTATTCAAGCTTAATGAACAACAGTGTAAATTCTGCTGGTGTTCTTTTGAACTTCGTATTTTTAAGGTAATAAATTGCTCCAAAATGATAAATGAAATATAGAAATACCAAATTTTTGTTAACATTTAAAACTGTTTAGATACGTTTATACCTTGGTATTCACAGAAAACAATTACATGTATATTTCAAGTCCAAAATGTTTATATTTCATGATACCGAATAGTTACTTTACATGTAAAAATAGCACTTAAACAGGGAGGGAAAACTACTGAGCACAAACAGAATAACAGAATAAGCTTTAATCATTTTATTCGATGACACAAAGCGCCCCCATTTGGTGACATAAGGATATTGAGGTAAAAAACATACGCCCCCATTTGGTGACATGAGGAAATTGAGTAAAAAAAATATATAAACAAAAGTTCTGCGTTGGTTGGACGCACTTCGAACTACGAAGGAACGTTCATCCAAAACGCTAAACGATCAAGTAGCGAATGCCCAGCGCTTTCAAAGCGTCTTGATAAGAACGCTGTTACACGCCAAAAATTTTGAACATGTTCAAAATCAAAAATTGACCTCAGCGTTCCTCTGCGTTTCTTTGCGTATACCAACGAGTAGCAAACGCTTTCCTACGTTTGCCAAGCGATTTTCGAACGAAGTCCGCGCTCATGAACGTACGCGAAAATGCAATTAACATTCCACGAACGTCGGGCAGTCGTTACTCAATACGCACATGTTTGGCGTTTCCTAACGTTCTTTAACACGTCCACAACACGCTAGACATAAGTTGGACATCGCTGTTGCAGTCGTTGCTAACGCTGGCAATCGTTAGTGGACGCTAACGCGCGCAGTCATCGTTACACTGAAGCTATTTATTCGCTCTCATCGTTTTAGAGCTCATTAAAAATTCCATTTTGGACAGGGAAAATGGAGCGTTCTTGAGCGTATTTTGGAACATAGTCAAATTTCGAGTGAAACTCGTGGAACGCTAGACCACACGTTACCTCAACACGCTCTTAGTGTGAGGGCACCATTACAATCGCCCCGTGTTACAATTATTGTCCCGGTCTCCCCTACCATCAGGGGCTGCGATTTCATGTGATGACGGTCAGGGGTGGGGGGAGAACGGAGACCGCCGGAATGGGAATTATTATAAGACTCGAACGGAATGAAGGCTTCCTAAAATATTTGTATACCCAAAATTCGAATAGAATGATCTATTTCAACATAATTTATTATGCAGAAACTAATGACAATTTTAAGAATAAAAGGTTGGAACATAATAAAACATATCCACAAAAATACGGACCATAAAGACATGCTAGTTAAATCGTTAAATCATTGTATTGTTATTTGTTTGTGACGCGAAGCGCGTAGGTAAAAATTTGCCTCTATATAACATTAATCATTGTATTCACTAGCTGATAATCACTACTAGAAATACACATTCCGAAGAGCGAGTAAAAATCTCATTAATCAAGCGTTTTACATATTATATATAATATATATATATATAATATTATATTATATATATTTATATACATATATCCACTATTGGTGGTATGTGAAGAGGTTTGCCCAAAGAGTGCTCGATGCAGAAGCAGAGAGATATGCATTTACCTTTAGTGTTTCCGCTCGCCCAAGGAGAGGGGGTGAAACCTCAGGTAGCGGAAAGCACTAAAGGTAAATGTATAATACTATATATATAATATATATATATATATATATTATATATTATTATATATATATATATAATGTATATATATATAATATGTTTGTAATCCTTTCTGAATATGGTCACTTTTTATAAACGATACTGACCTGAAAACAAAGAATTTAAAGAAAACTTATAAGTTTATTTCCATCACATTTGGACAAGTGGGCAAATAAAAATTTATCCAAATTGTTTAGAAAATAAAAACAAAAATTAAAGCTTTGAAATCAAGGGACAACGTTCCCCGCTGATTGACGCAAAATTTGGAGAGGAATTTATTATACACTAGATTGGAATAAATAAAGCACCCCAAAGAGACATATAATATAGGCTTATATCCAAAATTCACAATAGAATGACCTACCTCACACATTATACCAAAGTTACAAATAAAGCGTTGTAACAAATAAAAGAATAAATGAATACAGGGACCTGAAGAAAGATTATTAGTTTAATTATTGTCTGGTGTTTTTGTTTGCAAGCGAAGCGCGAGCCGAAAATTTTGCTTTTTATTGACCTGAACTTGGTTCATTTTACGCACACTGTGCCTCTTCGTCTATTATAATTTATGTACATATATTTTTGTTAAGCTTTAAAAATCCAGGATGGACGATTCCCCAGAAAACAAAAATCGATGGGGGGGGGGGGGGGGGGGGGACTCGATCGTCCCCCCGTCCACCCGGGACGCCGTCAATACCTACCGTTGTGTAGTATTGTCACAGGATTTTTTTTTTCTTTCTAAGGGATAGTTTCTTACAGGAATTGATTAAGTGGTGTTTGACCAAGTCGACTTGATTAGACGAAATTGGAATTAATTGGACCAAATGGTAATTTGACGAACTGATTGAAGACAAACATCCAACATGGATGAAACCAACGGGCATTAGTCAAAGTGGATTTATGGCAGTTTACTGCTGAAGTTTGGTAGTCGTATGGTATTCCTGTGGTACTTCGTATGGTAATATGGTAATTAGCTCATTTGCATACAATGTTTTTGTATGCACAAATCAGTATTTTGTGAAGCTTACCTCATTAACTAATAATTGCCTGCATATTAATATTTTTTCTTTTAGGGAAATATATTTCCTAAACACAAATTAACATCAAGAGTGATAGTTTTGACATTTGCATTGTTATCAAGAGATATAGAAAATAACTAACTGTGACCCAAAATATATTTGCTAAATAGTGGTATATATACCAGAGTATGGTATCCTTGGGTGTCTAGCGGCAGTCCTGTGGTAACGGCGTGTGGTATCCCTGAATTAACGGCGTGTGGTGTTCCGGTCGTAACGATATTTCATAATCCTGGTAACTCTGTGCGGTATTGATGTGTGGTACTAGATTGGGATAATGCTATGAGGTATTTTTGCTGTATGGTACTCCTGTATGGTCTTTTTTGTGGTACTTGTGCTAAAATACCATAGGAAATCCTGTGGTATTTGTGCCGAAATACCATAGGAAATCCTATGGTATTTTGGCTGTATGGTACTTTTGTATGGTATTTTGTGTGGTATTTGTGCCAAAAAAACATAGGAAATCCTATGGTATTTTGGCTGTATGGTATTTTGTGTGGTATTTGTGCCAAAAAACCATAGGAAATCCTATGGTATTTTGGCTGTATGGTACTTCTGTATGGTGTTTTGTGTGGTATTTGTGCCAAAAAACCATAGGAAATCCTATGGTATTTTGGCTGTGTGGTACTTCTGTAAGGTATTTTGTGTGGTATTTGTGCCAAAAAAACATGGGAAATCCTATGGTATTTTGGCTGTATGGTACTTCTGTATGGTATTTTGTGTGGTATTTGTGCCAAAAAACCATAGGAAAATCCTGTGGTATTTTGTATGGTACCGTTGCGTGGTACCACACGACATTTTTGTAAGGGAAGCTCCGGGGGGTGGGGTGTTAAAGGCCCAAAGTCAGTGAATTTTAAAAACTGCATGCTCATATAGAAGATACTTATCTAATTCAATGCGAGCGCGAACCACTAGCTAAAAAAATGGCTATATCGACCAGAAAACATTGCATTTTAGGCGATTTATGTGCCGCTTAGCGCCTATATGCAGAGTTTCATTCCAAAAGGGACTAAATCCACTTTTGATGAAAATTTATATCAGGACATTGTTCAGGTACGTACCCATCTTTGAACAAAAGAACTTACCTAACTTACGATTATATTTCGGATGAAAAAAGCTTGCAGAAATAGCGAAATGGAACGTAGATAATTGGAAATTTCATTTATTTAAATATTCATGTCGTGACAATTGCTCTTAAAGTTTAGGTTAATATTTTGTCCAAAGACGGGTAGTTATTTGAAAGAATGGTTTGAGACCAATAACCAACTTTTCGCCAATAGTGGATTTAGCACCTTTTGGTTGCACGCTGTATAATAAAATATATTACTATAATGAACTCGGCTGATATCTGATTCCTATGTATCTTCGTAGATAAGACCAGAGATCCTCTATCAGTATAACATATACTGGTAGAGGTAGTAGGCCTTCAAAGGAACATTTTGTATCAAACTAGCGTTAAAAGCCCAGTCCAAATTTGGGAAATAACCTCTAATTTCATTGGTTCATAAAATGATAAAGTACAAAAGTATTAAAGGGGAATCCAACCCAAGGAGAGAACCAACCTTACAGGAAAGAAGAAAATGAGAGGGGCAATCTAAAAAAAGTTTCATCAAAATCGGTTATAAAATAAGAGAGTTATGGAAGTTTGAAAAGTCTAGTTATTCCTTCTATGGGATCCTCAAATTGGCATCATCAGCTTCAAAATGGCCGATCTTATGGACAACTCTCCATTCATTTTGTACACAAATTTTTATATTTCCCCCATTTTCTTTCGAAATATATCTTACCTCATTCTCAGCTCAACATATGTTGTGTGAAATTTATTTCCCCATGACATATTTTTAGCTCAAAATTTTCATGTAGGTGAGAGCGGGGTTAAATGGAACATTTTTCACAAAAATGGCCGTAAATCAAAAGCGGATTTATTTCAAGAAACAATAAACAATCAGCTTGAGTGTATATCTGTATGCTACAAATATACCCTATAAAATTCTTAAAATTAGTCATGGTTCCGGAAAAAATCCATCTTCAACAAGACCATGTCAAGTGTTCCAACTAATCCCACACGTGGGGTTAGTTGGAACATGGTATGGGGTAAGTTGAAACATTGTGCATGGTATCTTTAGAATTATATTTAAACTACCTCCAACATTATTGCATGGGTTCAGCTAACTTGCTTTATTGATTCAAATTAAAATATTAAAGATTGGTGTTCAAATTTCTTTTTTACTTCATGTTTTATTACATTTGATAGCATCCACTCACATACAGATATTCTGAAGTCCTCTGAAGTAGCATTCCGCAATATATTTTGTTTAAACCAAAATAAAATTGTCCAATGTGCACTAATATACATGTATAGGATTATTTCGGGACATTTCACTGAATTGTATGATTTTTTTTTTATTCAGCTGAAATCTATTTACTTTACATGTTCCAACTAATCACCTTCAAAATGTTCCAACTAACCCCAGAGGCCCATTTGACATTTGTAAGCTTACAGCACAAAAGAGGGACAACAACGTGCCATATATTTAACCTCGTTTTGCAGCTTTGTATTACTGTTTGTTATATTTAAAAAAAATGGCCAACATAATTTATGATCTTCTCTGAGATAATAAAACATTTGTAAAAGTGACAAAATTTACTCAGAAGGTGAAAAAGAAACATTGCTTTCTAACTTCACTAGACTTGAAGCATGTGTGCTGTCTAAAATGTGGTGGATGGCAGTTGCTAATAGCAACAACATCAGGGTAGATTTGCATAAATATATTTATAGCTGTTAAAGAAAATTACAATGTTTCAACTAACCCCGTGTTCCAACTAACCCCACTCTCCCCTACTTACTTACTTTTAATTGTGTTTTTTTCCTTTTCTTTACATGTATGTATATAGAGTTCAGTTGAAACATTTTTCTTGCAATAAACATACTACATGTAGAGACATTTGATTATGACGATGTGTATTTCTCCAACTTTGTGAATATGTAACGAATTTTGCCCCCAACTCATGACACACGATCATATACAAATATTTATTTTGAAAATGCAATTAACGGTAAAGGTAATTAGACGAATTGGCAATTTGGCCAAGTAGTCATTAGATCAAGTGATAAGTAGACCAAGTGTGCATTAGACCAAATTGTTATTAGACAAAATGGGTTTAGCCCAAGTGCTATTAGACAATTGTGTCCCCCTCTTGATTTGGCATTTTATGTGCTTTGATTCATGATCATCCCCCCTTCTCTCTCTAAAGGAACTGTAAATTAGTACTTACCGCTTGTTAGGTAGGAAGTATTGCTTCACACAAAAAATGAGAACTTGCATATATGAGTGATCACACTCAAATATCCAAGTATTTTTGACAATATTAGTGTGACACACATCCATGAGTGCTTTCACTCAATAAAGCTACTTTGAAACGCACTTAATCGAGTATTTTAAATTTGACAATATAGTGACACACCAAATGATTTATTTTAATTAACCATTTCATTGAAGTAACATAACTAATTTGTTTTGAGTACATTGCACAAACTTAATCTAGTGAGTAACGCTTACATACTCAGAGAGTTAGTTAAGTAAAGGTTTAAAAGCTCATCAACTTGCGTGTGATGAGTTTGTTGCAACCTTTACTTACTGACTCTCTGAGTATGTAAAGCGTTACTCACTAGGTGAGTCCTATTCCTTTGTTGCTTGTTTGCCTGTTTATAATGATATGGAATGTTTCGATGATATACACATCAGTGCATCAATTCCTCAAACAATACACTTGCATTACTCACTTCAGTGCATCATTCACCACAAACCAATACATTGATTGATTCAATGCATCAAATTACTCAAACTGTGTACATGACTGACAATAGTAATGGGAATCCATGCATGTTAACTAGTATGTTAGTGTTACAGACGATGTATATCATCGGAACATTCCAAATATCATTATAAATAACAGGCAAACAAACAAAAAAAGGAAAAGACTCACCCAAGACAATAAGTAGCACACAGGCTCTCCGCTCTCGGATCCGTACGCCACAGACTGTTAACTCTATGGTTCCGCTATAGGCCTACATGTTACGTACTTACGCGTAGAACATACCTCGTGTGCAGTCTTGATGTCCGTACTTGTGATCCAGTAGGCGTACCGGCGCAACATGTAAAAGTATCGCATAGCCAGTAAAATTACTCTCAAAGACTTTTCACGAGACTTGAGACGTACGAAGAGGTGTCGTAGTACTCATCTATGTGAATAACAGGCTATATAGAATTCTCAGCAATTCTCCTTTACTCATTGTTAGTGTTTCACCCGATCATCCACCAAGCCGTACCAAGTGAAGAGAAACTCACTTGCACAATTATTTTACGTAAAACATGTAAAGTTACTAAGGATACTCAAGAAAAAAAAGTATATATTACTCAATAATTTTTTTTTTTCTTGATATCCCTTAGTACCTTTACATGTTCTGGAAGAGCGGGGGTGTACTTTTAACAGAAACACAGATTCTGAAGGTAAATATACGTGATATACGAATAAAAGCACTCGCCTCCAAGAGTAGCAAACGGGTTTTACTCATGGAAACTAGTTCTTGTTTTTTGTGTGTTCCTGATTTCTTCGAAGAGTTTATCCTCAAACTCTTCATGTTGCGGCACATTTTGAAGACCTTTGATCGGCTGACCCCTGGATCCCTTCAGCAGATCTTGAAATCTCGTGGACCTGATGAGCATATGAAATACACGCATACCAAAATTTATGAATCTATACTCACTATATAGTTATATTAAAATCATTACCCAAAAACATACTTTTTAGAGTGAGTTTGTTCCAAATGCTCCAATGCTCCAAATTTTATTGTCCGAAACAAAGATGACCGGATATTTGTTTTGCCCCTTTTCTCGTGGGCCCGGCAGCCGCTGAGCAGCGCCAGAAGGACGTTGCTCTATCCCCTCGTGTTGAACGCCAAATATCTTTGAGATGGTGTTACTCGGTTGTTTGAAGATTAAAGGTGATGAAAATTCAGATTTATACCATGTGAACATGCACCTAGCCAAACAAGTACTAAATTTTTTTAATTGGGTATATTTGAAATTTCAAGCAATGGGCATCTAGTTACATGAAAGGGCTGATATGGTAATTATCCTAAGTTTTGTATTAGATCATACTTTTAGCTCCAATAAAGCATGTTAGAGCTGATACACTATTCAAAAATTTGTAATATATAGACCGTTGTGCGATAATACTCCAATAGGTGGTTTGCACAGTAATGGAAGACGAAAAATTCACTAAAATAGAAATCCTAGAATGCTTATTTTTGGTGTCAATATTCTTTAAACCTTTCTTATTAACGGTAATAGAAATAAAAATCAGGTATCACAATGGATGAATTAATGAAACAGCAAATCAAAAGATTTTTTTTTTTTTATCAATGAAAGATAAATGGCCATGTGTTTTGAACTCGCTACCCAAAAAGGGTGGTTTTGTTACGCTTTTCCAAATTTTGTTTCAGTAAATGTATGATATCTTGGCTAAATAGAGGCATATTGCGTGAAATTGTTGTTACATGTATTTAAAAGCTGAATCAAAGCTTTATCAGACCTGTGAATTTAAGCGTACTCGCACTTGAAATCGTGACACGGCATGCGATTGAATACGAAAAGGCAAGGGTGGTTAAGGGGGGGGGGGAAGAGGTACACACAAAGTCTATGAGATTTCGCACCCTCCTGGGCATTCGAAACATCATAACCATGATAACTTAATAAAATTTAAAGAGTCAAAGACGATTTTAAATGGTTTATTAACTGGCTGATAAAATGTGGGTCAATCAACATGTTTACATGTTGAAATGGAGCGCCAGGAATGTACGCATTCATTGTTGACCCAGTTCTATTGAACCATTGGCGCGCCCGAAATGTAACATACGCGGGTATTGTATCACATTGTTGACGCTGCCGTGTAAACAGGTGGTCATATGCGAATTGGAATGTGCGCGTTTATTTCTACAACGCTTACGTACAAACAGCGGCCGAAAAATGCATCATTCTTCGTCGTGGTTTGATTGTGAACGGACGCTTATATGTTTGAGTGAAAAATTTGCCCACCTCCCCATTATCTCCAACCTTGAATTGAGTTTGCTGGTATGATGTTTAAAGCATGTAAAAATTGGTGGTTATATTATTGTATGTTTCAAAGAGAAACACATAATTATGGTAAAGTAGCGGATATCCGCGAAACATTTGACGTTTGTATTGGAGAGATGGGTGTAGGAGGTGTCGTATTTGAATGGTTTAACCACGCTGAGGTCGTGGGTTTGTTATGTCGTAATTATGTTATCTGAGCACAGATGTTTTAGAATCTAGCATTATTGCTAGCGGTGTATAGGGATAAGAAAATAATGTTGTTCAGTCAGTCTAACACGTTCATTTTGCTTTATACCAATGATTACACGAAATCAAGACAGTCATTGTTTTTCCAAAGATCAGAACGGAGTTTTACATATATCTAAACATTGAAAGATCAGATCACTGGAAACGATGCAAACGATGCATCATACATGATACTTACTCATTATCACGTGTATGTATGCGCTCCTCACAAGGTGTTCGATATAGCGCTTACAATTACATATGATATTGGACGGGTGATGAAATGAATATTAATGTAAAGTCTATACATTGTATAATTATATAAACTGTAATGGAAGTCGAATTTTTAACAAATAATGATTGAATTTAAGGGTGGGTTGGTGTTAGGCCAAGGGTTTTTTCAGAACTTTGGGCCCTGTCGGGTCCAAGCTGGTTTTTTACCCCGCAGGGGCTGGGTTAGGGAAAAAGATCCGATGGTGCTTTGTCGGACGGGGGCTGGCATAATGGTTTTGAGTATAATAATAATAATAATGTTAATTGTATACTCATTGCTATCTTGGTTAAAATGTCTCAAGTTTGGCATATGGGGCAAAAGCAAAACCGATTAAGAATTTTGGTAATAGAAAGTATAAATGATATTTGTACATGTTATGGTACAGTTGGTGATCCTTTTATGGATATGAGTTCTATTGATTGAATACGGTGTGGTCAAATTAATTTGGCAAGGTCACACACTGAGTTATATATTAACGTCGTGCACAAAGTGTGATAGGGGAATTTCCAAAAGTGGTTAGTTTACCCCGTTTTAGATGGACCGTGTAATATGTTCGCTGAAGTTAATATGGGGGTTTCAGAGTTATCATGCAGGCTGTGGAATAACGGCATGGTTGTGTTCAAGTCTAGTGACAACTTGTCATCTGACAATTTTTGACTCCACTCGTTTTTAACAGGCGAGGGGGTGCCATATATATTTAGTTGAATTTGTTCTCATGTCAATTCATGGGTTTCTGGCCCAATTCGATTTGAATGCTGGCGGACCTAGTTGTACATACATATTAATTTTCACACTCTGTAAACCGGAAGTAAATTAGGGAGTCATGCTTTCATCTTACGCCTCACCTGATCTTAAAGGCGGCGAGGCTGGTATCTGGGTTTATGATGATTTGATATAATGTGTTATTATCTGATTGATTTGATTTGATTTGATTTTATTCGTCGAGTGCACATATATGAGATAATAGAAGAAACACCGACAAGGATAGCCCATGAAAGCCGGAAAGGCTTATTTACAATGGGGTCCTTTCTAGTGAAACATATAACATAATATGATAACAAAAATATAATAACAAAATGAATACATACATATAACAACAAATAATGATATAAAAACGTGAACAAATAGACCAATTTTTTTTGCTAAATCTATAGCAAACCATTAATAACGGCAATATTAATATATCTGTCCTGTGTTATTGCATGGTATTACATGTTTAGGTTCCACTCGATTTCAGAGGCGGGGGGATGGGATAATTTTCTACTAGTAATAAGGCCTGACCCGATTTCTGAGGCGGGCAGGCTGGTAACATTATTTTAGGTCTCACTCGATTGCTTAGGCGGGGGGAAGGTATTAATGTTAACGTAAATGAATTATCCTGTTGGGCAATAACAAATACATGAAATGAAATTGAATGATATACGTTTATGCCTTACTCGATTGCATAGGCGGGGAGGCTGTTATCTGTTCTGTGATGATTATATGTGTTATTTTGTTGTGACATCTCAAATGATAATTTGCAATTAAGCGTCCATCACAAAGTTTCAATAAGGCCACGACATAGCCGCAAATACCGTGTTTGTTATTTTTTCAGCCGGGAATAATGGATATTTTTTTTTGTGCTGTGAGCTTTTAGGACTTTATAGCTTAGAGTCTCATGCATTTTTGATACCACATTTACAAAGTTCCAGCGATTTGGTATTGTGCAGCTCCGAAATTGCCGCGCTGTGCGCGGTTTAAAATGACAATTTCCCCACTGACTGTGTATTGTACATAAAGTAACTCCCTACAGTTGCTCCCTGCTGTATGTGCAGCGACATTATATAAATGGAGATAACTCATAAATTAATTGAGATACTGGTCTGAAACTTTATGAGCTTATTCATTACAAGATAGCCGACCTACATGCAAGTTTTTATTAACTTGGGCCCCACCATGGCCGAGATCGTGAGGAGGGGGCGACCTCCTCCCCTGCCCGGGTTGGCAAAAATATTTGGGCCCTTTTATGGTTAAGATTGTTTGTTTATTAAATGAAGAAACCCCCTATAACTATAAATTTTTCTGAAAGGAAATTTCAAGAGCAATTCAAATATGGTGAGAAATTAAGACCTGGATCAAAGTGAGAAAAATATTGGGAGCTGCAATAAAAAAATATTAGGGCCCCCAAAAATTCAATATTTTAATTAAAATATGTTACTACTTCACCCTACATAGTAGTGGATGGAATTTTTGGAATCCACAGGACATTTCTTTTAAGAAAATGTATACATTTGTATGGTTAGAGTTAATATTTCAAAAGTTATGACACTTTGATGCTGATAGATGCACAATATTTAGATTTAGGTGGTGTAACACAAAAGGAGGCGAGTTCAAAACGCATGGCAAAATGCTTTTTAGCTGAAAACACAATATGTATGACCTTTAGTACATGAAATCACGTTTTGTGGCAATTTTTGGTCTGACGCAAGGGTACAAATTTATACGTAACTCACGGGGGTCGCAAATTTGATCTCAAAAGATGCGCAAAACTTAAAAGAAGCTAGATGAATCCTCGACCGCGCACGGTCGAAATTTATGCCTCCGCCATTGCCAGATCAGAAATATATTTCACATTTATACCAAAACATCTTTAACCTTGACCTTTTACTTTGTACATCTAATCAGATCATTGTTACCCAAGTATGCACACATTTACCAAGTATGAAGATGATTAGTGAAACGGTTCTTGAGTTATTGTGAGAACGAGCTATTTTCACCTTTTTATTACCCTCTGAAACCTTTGACCTTTGACCTCATGACCCCAAAATCTAATCAGATCATTGCCATCCCAGTATGCACACATGTACCAAGAATGGAGATGATCTGTGAAACTGATCTTGAGTTATTGTGAGAACGAGCTATTTTCACCTATTTATTGACCTCTGTAACCTTTGACCTTTGACCTTGTGACCCCAAAATCTGATCAGATCATTGTTTAATTTTGTCTAGTAGAAATTTTAGACCCTTTTTTGGATATGCCACGTTGACTTGGCTTGAGCTGGTCAAAAGACTTTTCTGCATTGACTTTCCATTGGAAGAAAACTGCTGCAGTAAGGTACTTTCCATTGCAAAGGTCATAAGGTCATAATTGACCATGCATAACGTTAGATCTATTAACGTTAATTATAAAATGGCGCTGTGATTTTACGCATCGTGGCTGGTCAAAACGCGTCACGTGTGATGCTGTATTTTCAATGCAAAGCAACAACGTGCATTTTTCTGCGCAAAACAAAGTGATAATACACTCTCATCCGGGTCTTTTTTACTTTCTTGGATGACGATCATGATGTAGATTTTTTCTAGGTCTAGAAAAAATTCCAAGGGATTATATCACTTGGAATTTTTGGTAAGTAGCTCAAGATCTAGAGCTAGCAAAATGTCGCAATTTTATAACAGCGTTAACACACTTCCCTGTATTGTGCGATTAAACGTAAATGCAGTGATCGCTCGATGCTTCAGATGGAGCATCGCTGCACACTCGCCTGCGGCTTGTTGCAGCGCCACCCCTAGGCCTATATCTAAAACTATCTCTATCTCGCGGTGCATTGCATTCACCGCTAAGGCTGGGTTCACATAGAGCTATACGGCTCGACTATACGGCTCGTTTTTGCGAGGACACGCGAATAGCTGAAATCGAACATGCCACATTCCCGTGTTAAGCAATACGATTTCAAAATACCGGTTCACATCGGGCGGCACTGCTCGAAAGGTGCGTATAGCTGCATTTCGTATAGTATACGGGAATTGCGCATGTTCGATTTTTTTTTCTGCGTATACCGTCCTTCATTTACAATTCGTATGTTCAAATGTTCTGAATTTCCCCTATTATGATTTATTAACTATATTTCTCCTCACATTAGCCTCCTCAGCGTCGGATGGGAGGAGGAAAGCCGAATTGTCTTCGTTTGAAAATTCCATGACATCGGCGAAAAATATGAAATAGGTCGCTATACTCGAATAGAGTATGCCGAATACCGAATAGCGAATAGCGAATAGCGTATACCGTATACTTCTATGTGAACCAAGCCTAAGGCTGGGCCATATTTTGTCGTATTTGTTAAAGGGGAAGTCACCTGGCGTTTAATTTGGTTTTTAAAAATGCAGAAAAAAAAAAAAAAAATACGAATAAAATTTGAAGAAAATCGACCATAAAGAAAACGAAGAGTACGTATATATTTAAAGGTTTTGGTTATGTGACGTCACGTACGAGCTGCTCTCTATGTGTTATGTAATGTAAATTCCATAAAGTGTAATTTTTTTCAGAATATCATCGTATTATGTCATGTGGGTTCGTATATCATCAAATTAAATTCATATTACATAGGCCTCTAAAAAATGTTACAGCCCCGATACGGCCGCGGGTCCGATAGTCCGCTGAAGGGAACGGTGGCGGGGGGGGGGGGGGGGGGAGGGGCGGGCGGGGGCGGGGGGGTGGGTGGGGGTGGATTGTTGTTGACCTATCTCATGGTTCGTTAGTCGAAAATGGATAAAAAAAAGCGTTCGTTTAGGTCCGAATATGGAAAAAAAAGGTTCGTTAGTCCGAAAAAATGGAAAAAAAAGTTCATTAGTCGAAAATAGAAAAGGTTCGTTAGTCCCGAATATGGAAAAAAGGTCGTTAGTCCGGAAAAGGAAAAAGATATTCATAGTACCGGAAAATAGAAAAGGTTCGTTAGTCCGAATATGGAAAAAAAGTTCACTAGTCCGAAAATAGAAAAGGTTCGTAAGTCCCAAAATGAAAAAAAAAAAGGTTCGTTAGTCCGAATATGGAAAAAGGGTTCGTTAGTCCGAAAATGGAAAAAGATTCATTAGTCCGAAAATAGAAAAGGTTCATTATTCCTAAAATAGAAAAGGTTTGTTAATCCGGAGGTTCATTATTCCCAAAATACAAAAAATTTCGTTAGACGTTAATGATTTGAAAGCAAGGCAAGTTATGCACTCGCCCCCCCCCCCCCAAAGAGAAAATTGTTGACATGATAATAATAATGTGATCACTGTGATATATTCTATATTTGCTTTTCAATTTTATAATAATCTCAATATACGTGTGGAAAAAAAAACATGCGAGAGCAAGAAAAGGAGGGCCATAAATTGAAATTCTCTTTCCCTTCTCTCTATAAATTCGAGTTAAACTTTTGAAAAATAACGAAAATTCGGAAAAACAAACATTTTGTATTTCTGGACTAACGATTTGGAATAACAAACCTCATTCTATTTTCAGAATAACGGACCTTTTTCTATTATCGGAATAACGAAATTTTTCTATTTTTGGATATATAAAAAAAATTTGGAAAAATGAACCTTTTCTTTTTTCGGAATAACGAGCCTTTTTCTATTTTCTGAATAACGAACCTTTTCTATTTTCGGACTAACGAACCTTTTTTCCATTTTCGGACTAACGAACCTTCAAAGTAACAAACATCACTCCCCCCCCCCCGGCGGACTATCGAACCCGCGGACTAACGGACCCGCGGACTATCGGACCCGCGGACTATCGGACCCGCGGACTATAGGACCCGCGGACTATCGGACCCGCGGACTATCGGGATGACCCCCCAAAAATGACCCATTCCCTTATCAAGAACAATACAAACGACAAATTTATGAAATTTTCATACACAGCACATGGGAGAGCTGCTCGCACGTGACGTCACATAATCAAAACTTTAGATATTCATATCTTCGCTATTCTGAGGTCGATTTTCTTCAAACTTTCACTCACATTTTTCTTTTATTTTCTGACTGTTATAATGAAACTTTAGAAACTATTGTCAAACAAAACGAAACAACGATGAAAAAAGAATTGACATTACTTTAGATTAAATGTCCGTAAAAGGACCAAATTTTGAATTCTTTTCCCCGACCATGACAATAAAAGTATTTCAGATTATAACGTATCTTTTGAAAGCTGCAATATCATTCCTCTATGAGCTTGTGAAGAGAGCGATGAGATTGAGAGCTTCGACAACAAAGGGCGGATTGAAGACACCATAAACGTGATTTGAAGACACCATAAGGATAGATCCACCAGTCCAGTCCAACACCGTGCATGACCGCTTTATGGACGGGTGGGGAGCGTTTGTTCCGTCCTTACACCATCCGCATACCGTCATCACAACGCCATTTTACCGCCCTTACACCGGGTCTCCGTCGACCGGTGCTGCGATTTGTGCCCGGCGAAAATTTTGAGCATGCCCGGGCATGCTCAAAACATTCACCGGGCATGAACCGAAGACAAAATCACGTGAACGTTTTTGACGGGTCATCACCGACTTGCCTTGTACCATCACCGGGTATCCACCGTGTCACGCCGTTCGCATCATCCTGGTTTGCACGGTCGCGAACGGTGGAAAACGGTGAGTCACCCGGCGAAGAAAACAATTTTCTTTTTCTTGTCAGAGAGCGGTAATGCCGGTGGGCAAGCGGTAATTGCACGGACGAAATGAAAGCATGGACTACATATGAGGACGGTCCGCCCGGTACCAGGCTGGCTAGGACCTGGTTTAGACCCGGTATAGAACGATACAGACTCGGTGAAAATGATGAAAAATGCTATGTGGCCAGTGCCGCTCTATTGCCGTGTTGCAAATTTCGGTTTTTTGGTGAACGGCGAAGACCCGTTCATTTTACCCGGTGCATGTGACACCACCATAAGGCTTGGTTCACATAGAAGTATACGGTATACGCTATTCGCTTTACGCTATTCGGTATTCGGCATACGGTATACGAGTATAGCGACCTATTTCATATTTTTCGCCGATGTCATGGAATTTTCAAACGAAGACAATTCGGCTTTCCTCCTCTCATCCGACGCTAAGGAGGCTAATGTGAGGATAAATATAGTTACTAAATCATAATAGGGGAAATTCAGAACATTTGGAAACACGAATTGTAAATGAAGGGCGGTATACGCAGAAAAAAAAATTCGAACATGCGCGATTCCCGTTTACTATACGAAATGCAGCTATACGCACTTTTCGAGCAGTGCCGCCCGATGTATTTTGAAATCGTATTGCTTGACACGGGAATGTGGCATGTTCGATTACAGCTATTCGCGTGCCCTCGCAAAAACGAGCCGTATAGGCGAGCAGTATAGCTCTATGTGAACCCAGCCTAATGGTATAGAAGTGCGTGGCGGGATGTTTAACTGCACTAGCACCGAAAATGTTCCTTGGCTGCCTTCGGAATATTCAACATTTAACACAGTGAATATTTTTTAATAAAAACATTGAATTATTTGACTTTTTAGCAGTTGAAAAGAAAGTGCGTACATATGGTATGGTAAGAGTGCCTAAGTCTGCGCAGTGCCTCTATCTGCGCACCTATGTAAATGCGCGATTTTCATAGAACAAAACATCAAATTAACTGACATCAATTTTCAAACTTAACCTTTACCCAAGGTTCTGGACAACGAACGTAGAGGGCGACAACGCAGTGCAGTGTTGCTTTTAGGAAGGTCCACTCGATACGCGCATACAACTGAAGTGCGCGCACAATTTAGTAGGCATGTCAGCGAAAACATTAATTAATATAATACACTGCACAGAGTAGTAGCAAAATTATGGTGGCCCTGAAGTACGCTGCGAAAGAAGAGACATATATGCGGTCAACGCCGTACATTTCGTAACAATTGTGTAGCAATGTCCTAACCAAAGCATCGCTGCTGCTGTGCACGTTCAATTCATGTGGCGGCTGGCTATGGATGGGGAAACACCAAGGAGAATCGCCACCAGCAGTGCCTCTCATGGAGATATGGTGTAGGGATGAGCATTGAGGACTTGGGGCTGGTATGATCATGCATTAAGTGACCGACTGTAACAAGTGTGGTAGGCTTCACTATATAATCATTTAAGCATAAGTTTTGACTTCAATAGGATCAGACCAGGATGAGATTGAATGTTTCGATGTTATCCTTAAAGAATACTTATTGACCACCTTTCATTGCATAAAAAAAAAGCGAAAAAAAAAAAAAAATCATTTAAGCTTTTCAGAATTGCATTTAAAAATATCTCTTGTATTAAGGTATCGCTATGTTAGTTACTTGAGCCCTTTATGACAGAAGGGACGTGTGGGCCAGGTCTTCAGCTGGGTCTTATGACGAGAGGGCAACACACACATAATACTTCGCTGAGGCAGCTATGAGATCTAGGAGACTCTATTTGAACGAGACTAAACATTAATGTGCCACAGCTCCTAGATTTTGTTCTGTGCAGATGGAGTACCTTCTACCAGAGAAGCTGCTGGCTGATGTCAATCAGCGAACTCACAGATGGAGGATGCAACGTCAAGGCAAATCCAACTATCAGCAAGGAGATATCACCAAGTAAGTATCTTTTTCACATCACCGAGGAAGGAACTACTTGTTTTACATATACTGTTTTGTCATTTGTTGTTTTCTAAATTGCAGCATATTTAACGACTCACACTTCAAGTGTTACTTTTCAGTTTGGTTATCCATTTAAAATACATTTTGCAAACATTAAATAGCCTGTACCGTCTTCATCAATAAATTAACAAAATTACCATAATTCAAGCTTTAAGTTGAAAAGTAATAATTTTAAAGGAGACAATGCAGCTAATGGAGGGTTCAGAAAAGGTCATTGTCCTGTCAAGAACTAATCCCAATTACTACAAGTTTCTTTTAAAGGAGCCAAAGTACAGGATAACTTAGTTCCTGCATCTATCTAATACACTTTAGAAGACTGTTCGGGTTTAAGGAACTTTTAGTTAAAGATATTTTATTTTCAAGTGCATTCTACTGAATTATATTTGAACTATATATCTTAAGTTATATGATATGATCTTGAATGCAGTGTTTAGAAAATCAATGAATCTTATGTTTTATAGATAAGCTTCCAAGACATTCTTCATGATGAATTTAATATTTTACTACCAGACTGGAGAGAGTACCTTAGTGTGACAAGCCAAAGTAACAGGGTAGTAAACTACGACATAGACATGAAGGTGGGTGCTGCACCGCCATGATGCCGAACTGGGGAGGCTGCAAGACCAAGAAGCTGTTTGCATCATCACGCTGTTCCATTGTAGTAATTCCTGCCCACAACACCATCAGAAAGGCTGTGCTACTAAAAATAGCAACTGGAAGTAAGTATTTGAAATATGCCTGCAATATACCAATCCTCAAAATTGTTTCATGAAGGGAAATTGAAGTTTCAAACACATGATAAAAGCAATACTTGCTTTTGATGGGTTAGTTGATTTTAAACCTTGAAGGTAAGTATTTTAATTTGTATGCACACAATTAGATATTTCTGATAGTTTGACTCTTGGTCTTTGTATTAATGTTGGTGATGTTTCTATCTATCAGCTCTGCCAATTGGACTACTGATTAACAAGTATATTTATCATCATGCAATGATTCATTAGTAATTTTATACCAATGTTTGGACTTACTGATTTGAAGGTGGAGGCATAGGAGACACAGTCACATTTCTGGTTTACATTCGTCTGTGTATTTTTTAATATGATGTTCATTTATTTTTGTTTAATTTAATATGTGCACTTGGAAATTGTTCATATCTTGCGTCCTACATATTTGCCCAAATGCACTCTCTGCAAAGTAATTGGACTGAATGGACAAAAATTGAATCAACTTAGATGAAATGTACGGAGCACATAACTAGAAGTATTGCATGCCATTCTATATACAATTAGTGATCAGACCACATCCATCAAAATGGCTAGAATTCCTTCAGTCTGTAGAACCCCTGGAGAAGGCATTGGAGAGCCAACTGCATCAAGAACCTCCATCAACCTGTCTATCATGTCCAGTTCGAGGATAGTGAGATGAACTAATATGACGAGGGCAAATACAACCGGTCATTGCAAAGACCAACACCTACATCCTTATGTGGAATATCCTGTAGAGTTGTAGTACTCCTCAAGAGAGACATTCACAATTCATTTGATAGACTATCCATGGCAGTAAATCCTCCACATGTAAGTATAACTGTTTTCTTCTCTGCATACAATCAAGGTTGTTCTGGTGACACTATATCTTTTGGGGTTGTTCCGTTGTCCTCCTTCCGTCCAGCGCTGTTATGTCAAGAACTATATACATGAGATTCTAACGAACGACTAAATGACTGTGTAACACTGCAAGAAGACAACCAGGTCAGAGGTCAAGGGTCATAGAGGTTAATTGATTTGAGAATCCATGTCTTGGCTTGCTTTTATAGGATAGCGATAATATAATAATTATAGTGTTGAAATGATAGTTAATGATGAGTTATATAATTATAGCTGTAATAATAACAATAGTGTTTTGATTCAAACGTTACGCAAGGAAAAAAACAAACTAATCAAATGAGCAGAATGTTTGACAAGGCATTACAACAAGTAAATTACATTTGAAATTCTATTGTTATTGGAGTTGCAGTCTGAGAAAATCCTAAATTATAACTCTTGTTCTTGGAATCTGAGAAAGACATTGGCATGTTTCTCTGCTTGATATGAGACATGCAAGGTGATTAATTTGAAGTAAGACCATGAATCACGTTGAAGCTTGATTGGGTTTAGATAATAGATCTTATTATGATTGTGAGTAATGAGGTCAAATGTTAGGTCATAGAGTCCATTCCTAATTGAGACAGAGGCATTTAGGAGAATGCAGTCACATTTGTCTTGTTTTGCATGATTTAATGTTTGCTGAGTTCATAATTTTACTGAACAATTACCTTTGGCTTTGGAAAAATCTTTGACAGCAAATTAACAGCCATGGTATGAATTCTATCTTTATCTTGAAAGGGTGTTGTAGGTTTATTAACCCTCTTTGTGTTTTGTAGCCATATGGCTACATTTTATTATGTAGCATATGGCTACAAGCACAAAAGGGTAAGTCATTTATACAGAATTTTGAAGTATATGTAATGCAGCGCATGCATAGTTGATCTCAGTCTGATTAACACTCTCGTTTGTTTTCAATTTTGATAGGATTTCATTTTTCTGTTATTCTATTTAAAATATTAAAGGGGAGAGAAATTCTCATTATATTGTCGATGGTCAGAAAAGTTTGTAAGGAGTGACAGATAGGATCATGTTTATATTTTGGACATGATTACTGTTCAAAAGCCCTGATTACATTAATATTTTAAATAATGAAACCGAGCGAGGATTTCTTGATCCTAAAAATTTCACAGACAACGCAAATAAAAAACAGAAGAAAAAAATTGTTTTCCACTCCAGTATTCTCCTTATTATATTATCATGTTTTTGCTTGGTCAACGGAAAGGTAGGCTCATAACAGAACATAAGCATGCAGAGCGAGAGAGCTCCTGGGGTTTAAAATTTTGGAGCATCACCTTCCATATATACTATATTCCATACTATATTCTCCATTTGCCGGCAAAACATGCTTTTTGTTCAAAATTGTCTTGTATTTGTTGTGCATGCTACAGTCCACTCATGTTGTAGTGAGTGATGCTCAAGGTCAAGCTCATTAATATCATTGAGTGAAATCTCGTTATGCTCTAAAAATACTGCGCCATATTGGATTTGGCGATTTTAAATTTAGCCATGGAGACATGCCTCATTATATACACGAAATTTTCAACATCTGTGCTCATTATAACCAGAGTGTACTGTTGATCATGCGTTTGTCTCTCTCTTCATTAAGCGCGGACCACTGTTAGAAGTCACTATCGAAAATAGTGCGAGTCACTATTCTCAAACGCGACCTTTTTAACTTTATGACGTAATGGCACGCTCTACGTGTTTGGGTATGGAGAAATTTGAGTGTTTAGGACATTCGATTAACAAAAATCATTGACAGGCAATGTACAGCGCTAGTTATTTCAATACTTCACAAATCAAGCCTAGGGTAATTAATCTAGCGATGTGCAAATTATTAGTGTAACATAGCGTGTACATTCGGTGAAATCCTTGTTTGAAAACGGAATTTCGTTTGCGGATTTCAAAATTTGCAAACGCTGTTCATACGTAGACTTCTGCCACAGGCGCCGACGCGAGCCAATGTACTGCATTGAACGAGAAAGCTGAGAGAGAGAGAGAGAGAGAGAGATGGAAGGAGTGACCGAGAGAAATGCGATAAACGAGGAGCAATGTATGGGGCAGTACCACCTTGGCGGAAGAAAGAAACACGTTGGTGGTGGTGTGGACGTGGTGGAGGCTAGTAGTCTAATCGACTAGCTGTACGTGCGGTCCGGGACGTGTTGGTCTATATGCCTATACAGTTACGGAGTTATATTATCACTATGCATTGGATTATACTAGGACCCATGTACTATGTGACGCATGATCCCTTGCATTGATTGAGAGCATACACTTGCAATTTACTATTTTTTGCATTTATGAGTGCTTATAACAGTGGAAGATCGAGAGAGAGAGAGAGAGAGGGAGAGAGAGGTCTCTGACAACTAATGTCAAAACTCAGCAGGTACGCTTCCTGCATGTGCATCAACTATGTAAACACAAACATCTTTATTGTTTATTTGTTTTGTCATGGGGAGGGGAATGCTTTTGAATCGTTAGTGAAGTGTATTACGTTTAAATTAGCAGACTACCTGATGAAAGTTTTTTGGAAGTTGTTCACACGCTCATTCCTAGTCTCATTTTGTATGGTGGCCCTGTAAGTAACGCTGCGAAAGAAGAGACTATATGCGGTCAACGCCGTACATTTGAACAATTGTGTACCAATGTCCTAATATAAGAACCCGCGGTAGTGAACTTACGGTGACCTTGAATTCACTCTTCAACTAGCGCATCTGCGCCGAAAATCTCACAGTGTTGATGCGATCTCATTTCACGCCCGAAAGTACGCTATCACAAAACAACAATGTTTGCAAACTTGTTCAGAAATGTTGAACAAATTCTTCTCAACCAGCGCATCGCACTTCCACGCCCGAAGGTCGCTATGCGAAACAGAACAGCATGTTTGTGACTTCCCCAGAAATGTTGAACAAACTCTTCTACGCCGAAGAATTCATTATGTTTGAGGCAATCGTGCTTTTCACGCCCCCAAAGTACGCTTTCCAAACGAGACACATTTTCCCGTTTATGCCGTAATACTTGCAGTCTTCAACATTCATACACATTTGAGGACAACGGCCCCAAAGTAGCTGCAAATTAGTCTGGAAGCACAGACCCAATTGACAGTAATAGATTACTTTTCTCGTACCGTGTGAATCTAATTCAGCACACAAGTGAATCTAGTTCGCAACTCTTGAACATCGTATCGTAAACTCTGCAGTTATAACACAAATTATACTAATCTTACCAAAGTTATACTAATCTTACCAAGACTTTACGTTCATTGCAGAAAATTGGGAATGAAAGAATACAAAAATGAAGATAGAAGAAAGAACAGACAAAGGATTTTTTTAACTGTAGCTACGACGAGTGTGAACGCTGACGCCATTCACTGATTCTGAATATAAATACAACAGTGTACGAGAGGGAGTTATATTAGCTTTTTTATTAAAAATCAGCTGGCTTATCCATCTCCATGT
Source organism: Paracentrotus lividus (assembly GCA_940671915.1). Taxonomy (NCBI): domain Eukaryota; kingdom Metazoa; phylum Echinodermata; class Echinoidea; order Camarodonta; family Echinidae; genus Paracentrotus; species Paracentrotus lividus. The sequence goes on from CALNVZ010002875.1 coordinate 123,698, forward strand.
TATACACTGTAAGACCATCAATGAGATGAGTATTAAATTTTAATATACTACTAATATCATCCAATTGGTCTATTTGTACCTTATTCCCGCCAAACTTTCGAAATTAAAATAAATTTTACCCTCAGGAATCGCACATTTCGGGGCGCAATGTGGGGACACATGTGAATTGGCGCCCCTAGCGCGCTAGGCCTAGCACGTGTTAAATTAACGCTCCTCGAAAACACACATTGTAGATTCTGTCGATGGAAATCGTTTTAATTATTATAGCAAAGATAAATATAAATTACTCTTGTTAAAGGACTTAATGAAAATTCTGTTGCTCATACTAAAACATGAGTCCTTATTGTTCAAGACGATGTCACAAAGCCGACTTTACTTAAAGACAAATTACGAAAAAAAACCCCCTTAAATACAATTCAATGTCTATCTTCAATTAATGCAAAATTATTTTATTTATAAGACGTAAATGCTATATATTTTATTAAATAACAGCACATTAGACCATTAAATGATTTTTGTATACAAATTATAATTATTAATTAATCTTACTACGCCTTCCCGTATACATTGCATGCAAAGCATTTATTTGTCTGCACCCCAATTTTTTTTCAGATTTTACAATTTATTTTTATTTTGGGTTTAATGTAAAGAGTTTGAATCAACTGATAATACTGTACAAAGGCATTATTGTATACCAATGATTTTGCAATATAGGAGAGTTAAACAGACCCCGTGTCAACCCCAATAACGCGCAATTAAAAGGAACCTGTTGAAAATAATGCTTGGGGTTCGGGCGCGATCCAGATGCCACAGGGGTGCCGAAATGGCAAGTTAGTTCAAGCACGTCGATCGAAATCAGTGTTTATATCTCTAAAGAGTGAATACCCCCCCCCTGTCTATCCGGTTACATCACCCCCCCCCCCTCGACTCAAAGAGGCAGTGTTTGAAAAATAAAATGAATATATTGTAGGAAAGTTTCGACAATGATTAATAAATCAATCTAGTGTAGCAAAGTTTGAGTTTCTAGTCTGTATAATTTTTTCTTAGGGAAGTCATATGGTCACACACGCCTAATTACCGACAGAGAGCAAAACTATTAATTTGACCGACAATTGTGTAACTTGGACAGCTGATAGACAAAAATGTGTGCATATGATTCACATTATAAGACTTGTTATAAAGGAGGCAATCATTAAGCTTCTAATGCAAAACTGGGGTAAAAAAAAACATGTTAGATTTGGCACATATGGGTGTCGATTGTGGGGAGGGGGGAGGCATGGAAATGCGCGATTCCTGCATGGGGTACACACTTGTTAATATATTTCCCCCCCCAAAAAAATATTTATATTTCGAAAGGTTTGGAGGGAATATGGTACAAAATGACCAATTGGAATGATATTTAGTAGTATATACAAATTTTAATACTCGTCTCATTGCATGTCTTTAACATGGAGATGGATAAACAGCTATTTTGAAATTAAAAACTATATAACGCCCTCGTAACACTGTTGTATTTATATTCAGAATCAGTTGAAATGGCTTCAACGTTCACATCGTCGTAGCCTACAGTTAAAGGGCATCCTACCCAAGGAGAGAATCAACTTTATACAGGAAAGAGGAAAATGAGAGGAGGATTAAAAAAGTTTCATCAAATCGGTTATAAAATGAGAGAGTTATGGAAGTTGAAAAGTCTAGTTGTGCCTTCTATGGGGATCCTCAATATTGGCACCATCGCTTCAAAATGCCGATCTTATGGACAACTCTCCATTCGTTTTGTACACAAATTTTCAGATTTTCCCCATTTTCTTCGAAATATATCTTACCTCCTTCTTAGCTCAACATAGTTGTTGTGAAATATTTTCCCAATGACACTATTTGAGCTCAGAAGTAAGAAGACATATTTTCGAAAGAAATAGGGAGACTGAAAATTTGTGTACAAAAACGAATGGAGAGTTGTCCATAGATCGGCCATTTGAAGCCGATGATGCCAATTTGAGTCCCCATAGAAGGAACAACTAGACTTTTCAAACTTCCATAACTCTCTCATTTTAATACCGATTTTGATGAAACTTTTTTTAGATTGCTCCTTCATTTTCCTCTTTCCTGTAAGGTTGATTCTCTCCTTGGGTTGGATTCCCCTTTAAAAAAAAATTCCTTTGTCTTTCTTCCTATCTTCATTTTTGTATCCTTTATTCCAATTTTCTGCAATGAACGTAAAGTTTGGTAGATTAGTATAACTTTGGTAAGATTAGTTATAATTGTGGTTATAACTGCAGAGTTTACGATACGAGTTCAGAGTTTTGCGACTAGATTCACTTGTGGTGATGAATCAGATTCACACGGTAGAGAAAGAATCTATTACTGTCAACTTGGGTCTGTGCTCCAGACTAATTTGCAGCTACTTTGGGGGCCGTTGTCCCTCAAATGTGTTATGATGTTGAAGACTTGCAAGTGTACGGCAGTAACGGGAATGTGTCTCTGTTTGGAAAGCGTACTTTGGGGGCGTGAAAGCACGATTGCCTCAAACATATGAATTCTTCGGGCGTAGAGAGTTTGTTCAACATTTCTGGGGAAGTTCACACATGCTGTTCTTTTCGCATAGCGTACCTTCGGGGCGTGGAAGTGCGATGCGCTGGTTGTAGAAGAATTTGTTCAAACATTTCTGAACAAGTTTGCAAACATTGGTTGTTTTGGATAGCGTACTTTCGGGGCGTGAAAAAATGAATCGATCAAACATGTGAATTTTCGGCGCAGATGCGCTAGTTTGAGAGTGATTAAGGTTCACCGTAAGTTCAGCACCGCGTGTTCTATATTTTA
>CALNVZ010002875.1:130569-150861 GCA_940671915.1 Paracentrotus lividus
AACACGTAGAGCGTGCCATTACGTCATAATATTAAAAAGGTCAGCGTTTGAAATAGTGACTTCGCACTATTTTTTCCGATAGTGACTTCTAACTAGTGGTCCTCGCTGATAATGAAGATGAAGGACAAACCATGATCAACAGTACACTCTGGTTATAATGAGCACAGATGTTGAAGATTTTCGTTATAATGAGGCATGTCTCCATGGCTAAATTTTAAAATCGCCAAATCCAATATGGCCAGTATTTTTAGCATAACGAGATTTCACTCTAATGATATAATGACCTTGACCTTGAGCACCTCACTACAACATGAGTGGACTGTAGCATGCAACAAAATACAAGACAATTTTGAACAAAAGCATGTTTTTGCCGGACAATGGAGAATATAGTATGGAATATAGGTATATGGAAGGTGATGCTCCAAAATATTTGAAACCCCAGGAGCTCTCTCGCCTCTGCATGCTTATGTTCTGTATAGGCCTACCTTTTCCGTTGACCAGCAAAAACATGATAATATAATAAGAGAACTGGAGTGGAGAAACATTTTTTTTTCTTCTGTTTTTTTATTTGAGTTGTCTGAAATTTTTAGGATCAAGAAAATCCTCTCTGGTTTCATTATTTTAAATATTAATGTAACCAGAGCATTTTGAAACAGTAATCATGTCCTAAAATATAAACATGATCCTATCTGTCACTCCAACAACTTTCTGACCATCGACAAATATTAATGAGAATTTTCTCTCCCCTTTAATATTTTAAATAGAATAACAGAAAAATGAAATCCTATCAAAATTGAAAACAAACGAGAGTGTTAATCAGACTGAGTCAACTCATGATGCATGCATTACATATACTTCAAAATTCTGTATAAAATGACTTAACCCTCTTTGTGCTTTGTAGCCATATGGCTACATAATAAATCATGTAGCCATATGGCTACAAAACACAAAGAGGGTTAATAAAGACCCTACAACACCCCCTTTCAAGATAAAGATAGAAATTCATACCCATGGCTGTTAATTTGCTGTCAAAGATTTTTCCAAAGCCAAAGGTAATTGTTCAGTAAAATTATGAACTCATGCAAACATTAAATCATGCAAAACAAGACAAATGTGACTGCATTCTCCTAAATGCCTCTGTCTTCAATTTAGGAATGGAACTCTATGACCTTTAACATTTGACCTCATTACTCACAATCATAATAAGATCTATTATCTTAAACCCAATCAAGCTTCAACGTGATTCATGGTCTTACTTCAAATTAATCACCATGCATGATCTCATATTCAAGCAGAGAAACATGCCAATGTCTTTCCTCAGATTCCAAGAACAAGAGTTATAATTTAGGATTTTCTCAGCTGCAACTCCAATAACAATAGAATTTCAAATGTAACTTGTTTTCTTTGTTGGTAATGCCGTACACATTCTGCTCATTTTGATTAGTTTGTTTTTTCCTTGCGTACGTTTGAATCAAAAACACTTATTGTTATTATTATTACAGCTATAATTATATTAACACTATCATTAACTATCATTATCAACACTATAATTATTATTATTATCGCTATCATATAAAAGCAAGCCAAGACATGGATTCTCAAATCAATTAACCTCTATGACCCTTGACCTCTGACCTGGTTGTCTTCTTGCAGTGTTACACAGTCATTTAGTTCGTATGTTAAATCTCATGTATATAGTTCTTGACATAACAGCGCTGGACGGAAGGACGGACAGAGGAACAACCCCAAAATATGATGCCACCAGAACAACCTTTGATTGATGGCAGAGAGAAAACAGTTATACTTACATGTGGAGGATTTACTGCCATGGATACGTCTATCAAATGAATTGTGAATGTCTCTCTGAGCTCTCAGGCTTTCAATACGTATGAGTTGAGGGTCTTGCAATTGACGGGGTTGCTCCCTCTCAAAGTCATCATCACTCTCCTCGACATCTGGACATGATGACAGGGTTGATGGAGGTTCTTGATGCATTGTTGGCTCCTCCATGCCTTCTGCCAGGGGTTCTACAGACTGAAGAGATTCTAGCCATTTTGATGGGATGTTCTGATCACCTAAATTGTATATAAGAATGGGCATTGCTAATCATTCTAGTTATGTGCTCACTACATTTCATCTAAAGTTGATTCAGATTTTTGTCCATTCAGTCCAATTACATTTTGCAGGGAGAGTGCAATTTGGGGCCAAATATGTAGTAGACCGCAAGATCATGAGACAATTTCCAAGTGCACATAATTTAAATTAAACAAAAAATAAATAGACCACATTAATATTAAAAAACACACAGACGCAATGTAAACCAGAGAAGTGTGACTGTGTCTCCTATGCCTCCACCTTCAAAATCAGTAAGTCCAAACATTGGTATAAAAATTACTACATGAAGATTGCATGATGAATATATAACTTGGTTATATCAGTAGTCCAATTGGCAGAGCTGATAGATGAGAAACATCACCAACATTAATACAAAGACCAAGAGTCAAACTATCAGAAATATCTACATTGTGTGCATACAAAATTAAAATACCTTACCTTCAAGGTTTAAAATCAACTAACCCCATCAAAAGCAAGTATTGCTTTTATCATGTGTTGAAACTTCAATTTCCCTTCATGAAACATAATTTTTGAGGATTGGTATATTGCAGGCATATTCAAAATACTTACTTCCAGTTGCTATTTTTAGTAGCACAGCCCTTTCTGATGGTGTTGTGGGCAGGAAGTTACTACAAGGAACAGCGTGATGATGCAAAACAGCTTCTTGGTGTTTGCAGCCTCCACCAGTTCGGCCATCATGGCAGGTGCAGACACCCACCTTCATGTCTATGTCGTAGTTTACTACCCTGTTACTTTGGCTTGTCACACTAAAGGTACTCTCTCCAGTCTGGTAGTAAAAATTATATTAATTCAATCAATGAAGAATGGTCTTGAAGCTTATCTAATAAAACATAAGAATTCATTGATTTTCTAAACACTGCAATTCAAGATCATATCATATAACAGATATATAGTTCAAGTATATAATTCAGTAGAACATGCACTTGAAAATAAAAATATCTTTAACTAAAAGTTCCTTAAACCCAGAACAAGTCTTCTAAAAGTGTATTTAGATAGATGCAAGGAACCTAAGTTTATTCCTGTACTTTGGCTCCTTTAAAAAGAAACTTGTAGTAAACTTGGGATTAGTCTTGACAGGACAATGACCTTTTCTGAACCCTCCATTAGCTGCATTGTCTCCTTTAAAATTATTACTTTTCAACTTTAAAGCTTGAATTATGGTAATGTTTGTATAATTTATTGATGAAGACCGGTACAGGGCTATTTAATGTTTGCAAAAATGTATTTTAAATGGATAAACCAAACTGAAAAGTAACACTTGAAGTGTGAGTCGTTAAATATGCTGCAATTTAGAAAACCAACCAAATGTACAAAACAGTATGTAAAGAACAGTAGTTCCCTTCCTCGGTGATGTGAAAAAGTACTTACTTTGGTGATATCCTCCTTGCTGATAGTGGATTTGCCTTGACGTTGCATCCTCCATGCTGGAGTTCGCTGATTGACATCAGCCAGCAGCTTCCTCTGGTAGAAGGACTCCATCCTGCACAGAACAAAATCTAGGAGCTGTGGCACATTAAATGCCTTAGATCTCTTCAAGATAGAGTCCTTGAGGACTCTCATAGCTGCCTCAGCGAAGTTATTAGTGTTGTTGCCCCTCGTCATAAGACCCAGCCTGAAGACCTGGGCCCACACGTCCCTTCTGTCATAAAGGGCCTTCAAGTACGTAACATAGCCAGGATACCTTGAAATACAAAGAGATATTTTAAATGCAATTTGAAAGAACGCTTCAATGTTTTTTTTTTTTTTTCCTTTTTTTTTTTAATGCATGCAAAAGGTTTTAGGCAATATTTAGTACATTTCTTTAAGTAACATCAGAACATTCAATCTTCATCTGGTCTGATCTATTGAAAGTAAACATTGCTACAATGATAATAGAAGGCCTACACACCTTGTTACAGTCTGGTCACTTAATGCATGATCATAGGCAGCCCCAAGATCCTCAATGCTCTCCGCATACACCATATTCTTCACATAGCTGAAGAGGCACTGGCGGTGGCGTTTCTCCACTTTGTGTTTCCCATCCCATAGCCAGCGCCACACAGCCTGCAGGATATGGAACGTGCACAGCAAGAGCGATGCTTGGGGAAACACTGAGTGTACTGCCTTCCTCTCAGAAAGGCAGTCATCCGTGATGAATATTGCAGGGCCTCTATCGCCATTTCCCCCGAAGGCATCGGTAGGTAGAACAGCCTGGAGCAACTTCAGCCCTTCCACTATCGTCTGCTCCTGCTCATTAGAAGTAATCAAAAATCCGAGAAGAAGTCCACCCGACGAGCTGTGGGTCAGTAAGAGGAAAACCCTGCTTCCATGGCAATCAACATTGCCTGCCGGTAAACAGAATAAAGACAAAAATATGATATCTATTTACTTTTATTACAAAGCTAAAGATGCCATGGTTTGATCAGCTATTCAAAATCATAAAGAATAAGAGTAAGAATGCAATAAAAATACACAAGAAAAGGGTTTTACCCTCTGCTTTGAGGAATTATTATGATTAACATTATGGATATACCTGTTGAATCAATGAACACTAGTTCACTGCTGTGAGCTCCCATAGTGTGTACACGCTTCATCATAGGGGTGCAGATAGCTATGATCAGCTCATCAGTGCTGGTTTTATCCATTTTTACACATGTTGATCCTGCTTCTTCATTGTATTTCGCAATGATCTTCTCATCAATGGCAGCGATCATGGCAGGACCATCTGAAGAACCATAGGCTCTATTAAAAATCTTGTAATATAACCTGCATGAGAGAGTGAAGATATTTTATGCATTAATTAGTGGTTGCTATTACCTTAAAGATATAAATACCCAGTTACAATAAAATCTAATACAATCTAAAAAAAATAATAAATCAGGATGACAAATTGTTCCTTGATTTAGGAGATGGTTGACCTTGTTAACCCAAAACTAGAATATCTACATTTTCTTCTTGGTGATGTATATTTATAATCATCTGCCCTTTATGGTTTTTGAGATATTTTGAGTTACACATAGATGTAAGACTGCATTACTCATGGAACCGGTGATCACCACTGATACATGTATATTTGAAGGTTCACAACAATTGTTTTTCCACTTTTCCTCACAAAATTTTATATTCATTAAATAATTTTTCAGATTTACCTAACCGAAGCATAGATCGAAATTTGACCATTAGATGAAGTATCATAATGTAAAGTAAATTATGAAATGAAAATAAAAAAATAATAAAAAAATAAAGAATTTAAACCAGATAATGAGAAAACAGGCAGCCCCAAAACAAATAACCTTAAACATGTTACATGCAGCATTGGATTGAATAAAACAATATAGATTTAAAATACTCACCTATAGCAAAACTGTAGGTCTGGACAGAATGACCTGTCAGCGCTTTTCAGGACATATCCCTCTGGGTCATGGTAGTGCATCTCGAGCTCCAGCATATTAAGTGCACTTGACGGGGAGTGCCCACTCCTAAAAAGTTCCTCGAGTTTGTCACATGTGTCCGACTTCACATCACGAAACTTTAGAGCTGCTGGGATAGAAATGGCATGATTGTGTTGCCACACCAATCGCACCCTAGTGGGATGGGTCCTCAAATGGGGATCAGAGCTTCTATAGTTGAAAAAAATGGGATAAATAAGAATACATGAGTTTATTTTCCATTCCACATAAATACATGTACTATTGGGTCTGGAAGTCATCAAGGGTAGGAACTGCAACTTGACTCATCAATAAAATACTACACAATCCTAAAAGTATACTCAATTCATAGTGGGGTTCAGAATAAGGAAAATACATTATACATTAATAACATGGATCTAACAAGAGTTTAATAAAAAATGTTATCTTAAATCATATACATCTTTTTTAATATCATTCAGTCTCACAGAATATCAAAATATATTTCAGCATTTAGCAGGCTATATTCTTTACACTGTTTACTTATACATAATCTAATTAGTTGGAAGAGTACCTGCTCATTCTCCCTCTAGATGTTGTTGATCTCCGCATGGTAATATGAAGACTGGAAGAGCACCCCACGTCTTTGCTGTGTCGAGATGTTCCTTCTTTGCGTTTCCTTTGTTGTCCATGGTGACATCTGTAGTCCTTCTGTATTAAAAGAAATTGCAATGGGACAGAAATATTATAATTCCTTCATGGAAGAAGAATGTCTGTCATATGTAGGTCTGCAAAAGAATAAAAAAAGAATGAGCCTTAATGTATCTAAAATTGTGTTTCTTATAGATTGAATTGCCAAATATGTTCTCAGACTATGTTAACAATGTACTCAGGCTATGTTAACAACGATATTGGCACGAATAATGATGAAAATAAAGTTCATATCAAGTCAAGCTAAAACATTTGTGGACATAATAATATCTTTGATTAACATCTTCAATAGTGTTGCTTCTGTACACCAGTCTAATATCAGATGTCAATCATAGATTTACCTTGGTTATAAATACCATGAGTCATACATGTATATAGATATATATATATATATATATATATATATATATATATATATATATATATATATATATATATATATATATATATATATATATATATATATATATATATATATATATATATATATATATAGAAATTTTGTATGATTTACTTTAACAAATTTTTAAGAGTAAACAAACGTAACATACCTTGAATAGAACATATTTGCCAGATCTAGGGTAGGTTCTATGTATTCTCCAGGTACACTTTGATGCATCTGAAAAGTCAGATTTCCACTTCACAGCATCCTCAGTATCTATCTTCAGTTTGGCCTCAAACCCTGCCTCCTTCAGACTAAAGTCAGACACAATGTAACTGTACCCATCTGGTAGAACAGCCTGCAAGACAAAATCAAAAGTCAAATTAAGATTGCTGTTAAATACCCAGTAATCTGTTTAAAATTCTTAAATATTGAATGGGGCCGATTACAGATTTACAAGTTTTGATACTAGACTCGATCTTTCTTTGAGACTTTTCTCTGAGTGTAGTGAACCCAAGATGGAATATCAGCTACCATAAATATCAACAGCGTAAACTCCCTTGGTCTGAAGACTGGCATTTATGTCAAGCATCAACTTATATTTTTTTTTTCCTGATTTCAAAAACTCTCGATCATTGACTGTCAATGTTAAAATCAGACAAATTTGGCACCCCTCCCCCTATATGCTGGACCCGGGGCTGCACTTAGTATTTAGTATCCAAAACGTAGGCCTTACTCTAACTTGCCTTAGGTCTAGATCTCGAGTTATTTGCACGCCAGTTGCTACGTTCATTTCAGAACTAAATCTAGATTCACTCGATCCACAAACATGATACAAGATAAAGGTCTATTCAATAGAAAATCAGCATTTATATGATCATTCATCCATTCAATAGAAAAGAATTAAATCTAGATCTAACTTATTTGTATTACTATTAATGTATGACGTTAGCATCAGCATCATCAGCATCAGCATTGTACGGAAGAAAAGGTAGTCCTGTTGGTCTTCCGATCACTTACTATAGGCTGATTCTCAATTCTTAACTCCTAGATTTAGGGACTTACATGCTTAGTAGCTACATGTAGATCTACCTAGGCTAACAGCCGAACTGAAAGAGTTTTTCTGCTTTGGACATTACATGTTGATGCTAAACAGAATCAAAATTCAATTTCATTTAGAATTTCAAAAGATGTTGCTAATAAGTAATGCCATGATGATTGATGAATCATGTGAATAAACTGTCTTCTTAAAATAAACTCTTAACATGTTAGTTGCCTACCTTCAATTCAGTGGGGATCTCATCCATTTCAACTTCAACTTGGTCATCATTGACATCAAGTATAAAATCCTCAAAGTCCATGTCTTCATTCACATCAACCATCATAACCTTTATTACTTGTTTGCAGCATGGGAGAGTATACGTGTGTGATTAACAGACTGAAATACTGTGATAAGCCAGTGCATGCAGTGTGTGTACAGCTAGCTGTAGCAATGCAATATAGATCTACGTGTATAGGCCTATACAGATTTCGTATCTCGCGCGCAAGCAAGAGATGATGGGGATGCGGATGCAGGTGGTGGTACTGATGGATGGGTACAGTTAGACTCTTCACGAGCCCGTTTATGAAAATTCATGGCGAAAAACCCTAGGCTTGCGTGTACAAAAAAAATACACAGCCGGCGTGGGGGGGGGGGGGGGGGGGGGGGGCTGCACCCTTACAAAAATGTCCTGTGGTATTCCTATGGTATTTCTGAATGTCCTGTGGTATTCGTATGGTATTTCTGAATGTCCTGTGGTAGGCCTATTCCTATGGTATTTCTATGGTACAATAAAATACCATAGAAGTACCATAGGGAAATACCACACAGGAAAAGGGTACCATAAGAATACCATACAGCAGTGCTGTGGTATTTGGCACAAATACCATATGTATGGTATTGATGTATGGATTTTGGCACAAATACCATACGTATGGTATTTCTGTATGGTTTTTTGGCACAAATACCATATGTATGGTATTTCTGTATGGTTTTTTGGCACAAATACCATATGTATGGTATTTCTGTATGGTTTTTTGGCACAAATACCATATGTATGGTATTTCTGTATGTTTTTTTGGCACAAATACCATATGTATGGTATTTCTGTATGTTTTTTTGGCACAAATACCATATGTATGGTATTGCTGTATGTTTTTTTGGCACACATACCATACGTATGGTATTGCTGTATGGTTTTTTGGCACAAAATATGTATGGTATTGCTGTATGTTTTTTTTTGGGGGGGGGCACAAATACCATATGTATGGTATTGCTGTATGGTTTTTTTGGCACAAATACCATATGTATGGTATTGCTGTATGGTTTTTTGGCACAAATACCATATGTATGGTATTGCTGTATGGTTTCTTTTTACACATATACCATATGTATGGTATTGCTGTATGTTTTTTGGCACAAATACCACATGTATGGCACAAATACCACATGTATGGGAGCCTCTGTTACAATCGCCCCGTGTTACAATTATTCTCCCGGTCTCTCCTACCATCAGGGGCTGCGATTTCATGTGATGACGGTCAGGGGTGGGGGGAGAACGGAGATCCCGGAATGGGAATTATTAAGGCTTCCTGAATATTTGTATACCCAAAATTCGAAATAGAATCTATTTCACATAATTTACCTAATGACAATTTTAAGAATATAAGGTTGTAACAAATAAAACATATTCCACAAAATAGGACCTGAAGAAATAGTTAAATCGTTAAATCATTGTATTGTCATTTGTTTGTGTGCGCGAAGCGCGAGCTAAAAATTTTGCTCTATAATAACATTAATTATTGTATTCACTAGCTGATAATCACTACTAGAAAATACAATTCCGAAGAGCGAGTGAAAATCTCATTAATCGACGTTTTACAATATATATATATATATATATATGTTTGTAATCCCTTTCTGAATATGGTCACTTTTTATAACGATACGGACCTGAAAACAAAGAATTCAAAGAAATTTAAAAGTTTATTTCCATCACATTTGGACAAGTAGGCAAATACAAAATTCATCCAAATTATTTAGAAAATAAAAACAAAATGTGAAGCTTTGAAAATCAAGGGGACACGTCCCCTCTGATTGCCGCCAAATTTGGAGAGGAATTAATTATACACTAGATCGGAATAAATAAAGCACCCCAAAGAGACATATAATTTAGGCTAATATCCAAAATTCACAATAGAATGACCTACCCCACACATTATGCCAAAGTTACAAATAAAGCGTTGTAACAAATAAAAGAATAAATGAATATAGGGACCTGAAGAAATATTATTAGTTTAATTATTGTCTGGTGTTTTTGTTTGCAAGCGAAGCGCGAGCCGAAAATGTTGCTTTTAATGACCTGAACTTGGTTCATTTTACACACACTGTGCCTCTTCGTCTATCATATGTACATATATTTTTGTTAAGCTTTAAAAATCGAGGGTAGACGATCCCCCAGAAAACAAAAATCGATGGGGGGGGGGGGGGGGGGCTCGATCGTCCCCCTGTCCACCCGGGACGCCGCCAAGACCTACCGTTGTGTAGTATTGTCACAGGATATTTTTTTTTTCTAAGGGATGGTTTCTTACAGGAATTGACTAAGTGGTGTTTGACCAAGTCGACTTGATTAGACGAAATGGGAATTAATTAGACCAAATGGTAATTTGACGAACTGATTGCCAAACATCCAACAGGGATGAACCCAACGGGCATTAGTCAAAGTGGATTTATGGCAGTTTGCTGCTGAAGTTTGGTAGTCGTATGGTATTCCTGTGGTACTTCATGTGGTACTATGGTAATTAGCTCATTTGCATACAATGTTTTTGTATGCACAAATCAGTATTTTGTGAAGCTTACCTCATTAACTAGTAATTGCCTGCATATTAATATTTTTTCTTTTAGGGAAATATATTTCCTAAACACAAAGTAACATCAAGAGCGATAGTTTTGACATTTGCATTATTATCAAGAGATAAAGAAAATAACTAACTGTGACCCAAAATATGTTTGCTAAATAGGGGTATATATAGCAGTGTATGGTATCCTTGGGTGTCTAGTGGCAGTCCTGTGGTAACGGCGTGTGCTATCCCTGAATTACCGGCGAGTGGTGTTCCGGTCGTAACGGTATGTCATAATCCTGGTAACTGTGTGCGGTATTGACATGTGGTATACTAGTTTGGGATAATGCCATTAGGTATTTTTGCTGTATGGTATTTTTTGTGGTAATTGTGCTAAAATACCAAAGGGAATCCTGTGGTATTTGTGCCAAAATACCATAGGAAACCCTATGGTATTTTAGCTGTATGGTACCACTGTATGGTATTTTGTGTGGTATTTGTGCAAAAAAAAACATAGGAAAATCCTGTGGTATTTTGTATGGTACCGTTGTGTGGTACCACACGATATTTTTGTAAGGGCAGCCCCCCACTTTTTTTCAGCCAACGTGTACAAAAATGCAAAAATGACCATACATTTCTGATTTTTAGCCTGTTCAGCCCCCCCCCCCTGCTTTGGGCTCAGCCCCTCCACTTTCAAAATCACTCCGCGGCCCCTGTATCTCCCCCAAATTATTTTTCTTTTATGATATAGTAACAATTTGCATTATGTTGTTTCTGTTGAAAATGAATAAAATTCAGTCTGAATTTGAAGATTCGAGCGAAAAATGTACACGTTATAACATGAATGGTGTATAAACACATTTCTTTTTTTTCCCGAAAATTTGGCCATTCGAAAGGGAGTGGACATGGCGAGCGCGAATCGCGAACAGTTTTGTATAACATGAACACTGTGCATTTTGAGCACATTCTTGTTATATTCCGAAATAACAAGATGAATAGAACCTCCATTAAAAAAAAATTAAATGCGATCATGAAACCGAGATTGAAAACTGTTAATAAATGACTAATAATTTCATTTTGTATTGTCATCTCTACTAAAAACCAGGGCCGAAGGAGGGGTGCTGCATGCAGCCCTCCAGTATAGACCTGATGTACAAAAACACGAAAATGAGCATCCGATTAAATACACGTGTTCAGTTCATCATTCGATCTACTCAGCCCCTCCCCTCCCCTGCGCTTTAAAAAAAAAACACTCAGAGGTGTATGAAAATAATAATAAAAGCTATATGAGAGCGAGCAAAAATTCTTTCACATTTTGTGCTTTATCTATATATTCATAGTTTAGTTCATTAATATTTTGTACATTCATAGCCCCCCAGACAAAAGAATACAGTTCTTAGAAATGGCTCTGAGACGTGGACCATCATCATGAAGGCAGGAGAAAGGATGCTTGAAAGTCTAGAAATGTGGGTATGGAGGCGAATGGAAGCAATCAGCTGGAAAGATGAAGTAACAAACGATGAGGTATTAAAGAGAGTGAAGGAGGAAATGAATCTGCTGAAAATCATCAGAAGACGCAAGAAGAACTGGTTAGGACACATTCTGAGAGGAGAAAATATGATACGGGCGTACCTGAAGGGAAAATCAATAAAAAAAAAGGGGACAGGATGTCCAAGAACTCGGACGGTGTCAGACCTGAAACTTTATGGAATGATCATTGATCGCATGGAATGATGAAGAGGAAAACAGAAGATCGAGAGGGATGGAGAAAGGACTGACTGTTGACAATGGTGTGTGGACCTGCCCCATAGGCAGAACACCCAAGAAGAAGAAGAAATGTCAATACAATAAACAATCAAAGTAATGATCATGCATACAAAATATGTACATGTATATAATATGTTTGTATGTCAAAAGATATTGATTAAAAAAAGATAAAGATTCAAATAATAGCTTTATGTTAAGGCGGAGTTGGAGAGGTCAAATGAGAAGCTATGCTTGTAAGTTGTGGACCCCTCAATAGTATTCAGTAATAGTACGTTACATGAGTAAATGTAACGTATAGGCGATTCAACCACATTTTATATTAAACCAAGATATGGAACACAGACGAGTGCAAGCTGAAAATAGTTTTCTGTAACAGGATTGATTCCGGGTTCAATTCCTGTAATTCTATTTGAAAATTTAATGATGAGTAGGCAGTTGCGAGCGCTACACTGTTAGAAAAATTAAACAAGTTGTTTAAAATCTTAAACAACTGCGTGTTAACCGGTGAATCGCACAGCGTTGTTTAAAAATTAAACACACTGAAGTTGTTTAAAATTTTAACACTCTTGAGGTTTAAAAGTTTAAACAACCTGTTGTTTAATGGTTGTTTAAAATACCAACAGTATTGTTTAACGCTTCTCTCCAAAAATAAAACCGCTCCAACTTTTTGTTAAAGCGGCCGGGTATCGAACTCACGACCCCCCAATTATAAGGCAGACGCTCTATCCACTGAGCCAACACATCAATACATAAACTTATTTAATGTGTGAGGCATAAGTCCTTCGCCATGATTGAAATGTTGCGCCGATTTTACCTTGCATATTGCATACGAGTGATGCCATTAGCTCATGACTATCACGTGACATTTGCATCGGCCTGTTTAAACAAAACTGTTGAATATCTAAACAGGTCTTTTTTTAAGGCTATAAAACCTCGCTTTTCCGGTTTCAAACAACAATGTTCAAATATTAAACAAGAATGTTTAACTTTTAAACCAGCATTTTTTTAAACATCGACATTTTTAAACCGCGTTCTAACAGTGTAAGAGCGAGTGAAAAATTTACCGCTTGGGGGAAATGAGTATAATGTTATTTGGAAGCTGTTTTTCATGTCAAAGCATTTATGGCATAAAAATTCTGGCAAAAAAGGGTTTTTACCCTTTTCCCCTCTTTTTTTTTATTTTTTTTTTATTTATATATTTTTTATTTTTATTTATTTATTTCTTCTTTTTTTGGGGGGGGGGGGTCAGGCGATCCTAATCACCTAGCGAGGGATGGGGAGGGGTTCCTCCCCTTCCCTCCCCTCTAGTTACGGGCGGGCCTGTCAATAATGACCCTTGATGACTTGGTATTTACATGTCAAGCAAACATTATTTCAACAATTCAATTTCTGCTCAGTTGTGATAATGTTACAATGTTACGTATAATGTTGTTTATCTAATTTTGTAACACAAATTATATTATTAGGCCTATTCCTACTTATCAAACTAAGATGATTATTATCTTGAATTCTAAAAAAATTCTTGGATGTGTTGAAAACTTTTGATATATCAAACTAAAAGCTGAAAGCTGAAATTTTGTAATATATCAACCTGAAAACAGTGCATATGAACCGTTTTTTCGTTATGTTAAGGAAGGAGATATTTATCTCATTAAAGAATGCGAGCGCGAAGCGCGAGCTGAAAACTTTTGATATAGCAAGTTGCAAAGTGTGCATTCTAAGCGCTTTTTGTGCTATGGTTATAAAGGAGATATTCATCTCATTAGACAATGCGAGCGCGAAGCGCGATCAACCTGAAAAGTGTGCATTTTTGAGCGGTTTTTTGGCTATGCTTATAAAAAAGATATTTATCTCATTAAAAAATGCGAGCGCGAAGGGCGAGCTGAAAACTTTTGATATATCAACCTGAAAAGTGTGCATTTTTAGCGCTTTTTTGTTTAAAAATATCTGAAAGACATCCGAGTTGTAAAAAGAGAACTGATACATGAGCGTTTTAAAACAAATTGGGAGCAGAGGGGCTAAATGATATCGACCCACCCAAAACCACTCGGGGAAGGAGGGGGGGGGGGGGGCTAATTGTTGGTGCCCCAACCAATATAAAGGGACCCCTTGTCATTATGAAAAAAATATAATGTTAAACAGAAAGACATGCGATCCGATCCAGCGAGAGAGCGGCATATGATCTTAAAAAATTGTCAAGAGAAATTTGAAATTATGAGCTTTTCAAAACAAGTTATTGTCAGAAGGGGGGCTCAAACATACCGAAGCCCCTCTCAAACACAGGGGGGGGGGGGGGGGGCTGCAATGGCTGAGCTCCAAACTAGATAGAAGTTCCTACACTGTTCGTCATAAGGTGGAATATTTTTTTCTGGCTCAAGCGACATTATGTTGCTCCGCTTATTAATTTCTCGAATGTGTTTGTCACCGCTTTCACTTTCTGGATCCTGGGTATATCTTGGACGTTCCTTCAACCCTCCCGGGATTTTCTTCAAAAAAAGTTTTGTCACCCCCAGAAGATGGCTATTTTCGTCATTTTTTCTTATTTTGGGGCACTTTTTTGTTCACGCGACCCACCAAGGCCCCTCAGTCCTACTCCAAGGAAACACGTCTGAGGTGGAGATTTGTTATTGTCATTAAATTAAATCTAGATTTATGTTACAGGCTCGAATCTTTTGTCTAGGGGAGGGGTCAAGATTTATTCTGATTTGGGTTCAACATTCATTTTATTCATTTTTACACCATGGAAATTTCTATCTTCCCTAAAGTGTATTGTAAATCTCAACCAAACATAAAGCCTTGTCATCAAGGGTACACAAAATGTAAGGGGAAAATGATGATATTTAAGGGTTAAGGTGGTTTTTCATTTCTTTTGTTTCAGCATAATAGAATGGAATGAATTCCGAATTTTCACCAATCTCGTTTTTTACTTCAACCCCCCCCCCCTAGACAAGAGACCTTAGCCTCGTCCCCGGAATATAGATTTAACTTAAAGAACGATATACAGTACCTCCAGTCGCGGTGTTCCTGGGGGTACGACTGAGGGGGGCTTGATCGGCCGGGAAAACAAAAAGGGGCCCCAAAATGAGAAAAAATGACAAAAATGGGCATAATGGGGGTTGACAAAACTTTTTTGGAAAAAGGTCCACGTGAATGGTTGGGAGAACGTCCAAAATATAGCCAAGGTCCCGAAAAGAAAAAGCAGGGACAAACATATTCAAGAAATTAAAGTCAGAGCAAAATCATGTCGCTATAGCGGCAAAAAAATATTCCACCTTTATGACGGACAGTGTATGTACGCTATAGAACTTTAATGATTTTTCCCCTTCTCTTTCATAAATTCTTAGAGGAGAAATTTACAACAAAACTGTTTTTAGAATTACATTTTTTTATGGCGACTCTGCTGACAGCAGAATTGCTGTAAAAATACAAATATTTTTTTTACAGTGTAGGAGGATGACTTTACCAAGTTATATCATGAAATCCATGATTAAATGTTGATACTTTTTTACAATTCTACTTCAAAATGATGGGACATTATTTTTGACTCACTCTGTATAGTAGAGGACCACTTGACGTTGTTAATGTGTCACTTATGTGCTAAGCGCTATGTGTTTTTATATACCTTATGTCAGCTATATATATACGGGATCATTTTACAGAAGTTTGTGTGCAGTATTTTAATCCAAATGTTGTTAAAGTACAAAAATACATTATGCAACTAATAACTTTCACGATTGTCACACCAAGTCTCCTTGGGATTCAGAAATTATACAAAAATGCAATAGGTGCAAAACATGATTTTGCACTAATTTATTTCATTATTGAAAGAATGGAATAATTATCTGCATCAATAAAGTTGCGATCAATGTGAATTTTACTGAGACGTGTAGGCCCTAGTCACATGATATAGCGATAATTGTTTGAATCTTTAATGGTTATAGTAAACAAAATTTTTATTCCAAAAAATGAATCTTTGATTAAGTATTATGTATTTAAAAAAATTCATTTATCGTTATGATTTATTTGTATTTCTTAATGATTTTAGTCTATATGTTTCAGAAATGAAAGCAAAATGTTATCTTACATTCTATTTAGGTATGTTATCGTAATTTAAACAATAGAAATATGTCACCATGTGGAGTAGGCAGTAGGTACGCAGCAGTGGTACAGTTGGTTGAATTTATATGCGACAACTCCCCAGTGAGAATAGCCACAATTCAGTCTTAATATAAAGAGTTGCCTGGCTAGAAACCTTTGTTAAGTCGTGTAATTACAGCACAATACTTTACATGTACTTCAACATCCATGCAAAATATCACACTGCTCGTACCATCATTCACTGAGATTTTTTTTTCTTTAAATAATCATCTTACTTACTGCAAAATCATGTTTTTACACTTTACGCATATTTCTACTAATTTCTGAAATCCAAGGAGACATAGTCGAATAATCAAGAAGTACATATAATTATTGGTATTATTAGTATATTTATAATACGTAAGGTACTAAAAGCAACATTTAGACTGAAATATGCTTTTAAAATGCTTTAGAGTGATCCCCGAACATACCTTGCATCAGGCGTACCCCCAACTTTTGGAGGGCAATGTATATTAGTATATATTTTAAAGGTTCGGAAACCTTGGGTAATGGAATGTACTTTCATTCTTAGAACCTTTTGAAATTCTGTTTCAGGTGGATGCTAAATCATGGTATCAATCCTAATAATAAAGCACTCAATTGTGAGTCCGTCAAGGGAGGTGCACAACATCTTTTTCTTTGTTTGTGTGTTTGATTGACTACATTTGAATTTAATATCCATTATACTGTTATTTGTATTGTCTATTTTAAAGTACAGGAAGTACAATTTACATATTCATTTTATACAATTTCTACAGGTTTACAGTTTTTAATACTTTATAACTTAGTGATATAATACATAAAGCAGAATATTGAGCGCTTAGAAACATCAGTATTAAGCGCCTTTTAAATATTATTATTAGTAGTAGTAGTATTATTATCAGTTTAATGGCAGTCCGGACTTATGAGAAGTTGATAACCCAATTTGTACAAATTATTCTTTTTAATCGAAATAATCTTTGTTTTCATTTTCATTTCATTTAGGTTTTATTTCCACAATCATCTGCATATTAACAATGTGTACATAGTCAATACATGAACAATGCAATATGAAAACATAATATATTCATATAAAGATAACATAATTAGAGCAGTAAAACACATGCTAAAAAATAAGTTCAATGCATCGACAAAGGCTGGTTTAATACTTAGCAGATGAGTGAAGGAAACCTTGGAAGCAAATTGCTTGTAAATAAGGTTCCCTTTCGTTGTACGTATATTTGTATTTATAAACAAACGAGACAACAATTAAAGGAAAGCAAATGAACAAATAAGAGTAAGGACAAACAGTGAGAACCAAAAACAAAATGACAAAGAAAACAAACAAAAAATGTAAACAAAACAACAGTGTGCTGCAGCCAATCAACGCATAATGCATTAAAGTTATATCCAAAAGTAGTGAACAGTGGTGTCATTGACCTAATGCTTCTTCATACTGAAGTAAAAGTTTCTGTTTCATATGATGTTTGAAAGTATTTAAGTTAGGCAATTGTTTGAGTGTCGTGTCCAAAGAGTTCCAATAAACGGGTCCAGTAAAAATCACATTTCTAACGGCACCACACTTGACCTAACGCTAAGTAAAACGCCATGAGTGATTCTGAGGACACGGACAGTTTCCGTTACAACCAACCATATCCCCTCGTTGCGAAGGACACAAAAACAGGTCAACGTATACCCTCGAGACTAACACTCCCGCTGCATGCAGTAACAGCCTACGCCCCATGTTATACCAACATACCGACTAACAGGACAGCAACGCAAAAGTAAACCACGCGAGGCGTTCACCACGAACCGCCCCGTCCAACCACAGATGGACGCCGACGACTGAACAAACCATGACAAAGACACACGGTAATGTCGTTGCACGAATTTGGGTTACAAAACATCGAATAAAATCATCGACAACTGAACTGTTAAATACGTACAGCATAACCGCTCACACTGACGGACAGAAACTACACGAAGTAGACAGCAAAAGTTTGCACGATCTTGAGGCAGCCTGCATCCGACTACCTCGGATAGGAATGGACAAAAATAGAAATGATTCCAAGACGATGAAAAGATGACATCAAAAAGGCTTTGGCTTCGGACGCTAAAAGATAAATTGTAGCAGCTTTGACGAATTCACGATCGAAGCAGAACTTATTAATTGTATGGAGTACAAGCACGGAAAAACGGAGAAAATGTTCTCGACTGTTGTGAAAATGTGTGCAAGGATGGTTGGAACTCACACGAGATCAGTGTTTGTCAACGTCCACCCGTCTACCCCCGATCGCAACCAGCCACCAGCAGCGAGCCCCGATCGCAATAATAACTTGACTTTTCTTCGATGACTTGGGACGAGAGACTGAGTCTTCAACATGCATATACGAAGAACACAAAATGCCTACGTAACCAACGGAGACGCAGTCCGACTGATCAACGCTTTCTGTTCTAACTACCCTCAACTCAGAATCTTAACGGATCTGCCCTCCCGGTTAAAGCGTCAAAGATACCTACTTGACAATGGAAGCATATACAAAAAATCAGAAAGGAAGAAGAATACAACTCGACGAGGACTACAATCGTCAGGTGTCAACACCTACAGCTCCAAGTGAGAGATAAAGGGTTCGCCAGGGCAAGTGAATAAACGTCCCTCCTGTTAAAATGCTTGAACTTGATTGACTCCTACATGTGAGAACAAGTTAACATGCTTCATAAGTTATTAGTTTCAAATTTATTACATCAAACTGTTACATGTAACAAGATTATGGACTACAAATGTGTGAATACCTACGAAAACTTGATATAATATTGTTATTCTCTACACTCTCTCTTTGTGAAACTTGGTATAACAATATAAGATATGAAGCCATTCACTAGTCTTGTTTTGATTTATTATAAACTAGTGTGATTCACTATTATTCTTGTTTCTTACTCTCCATGTAACGTACAAACAAGTATATCGAGAATTTGCTAGATGTTTCCAACGTGTATAGAGACGTATATAATTATGACTGGGGTCATTTACTGAACTCTGCTGTGAAATATTATTTTTTCTAAAGTTTACTAATTGCTGAAAGATCTGGTCAGCATTAGTCTATTTTTTTTACCACCGCCCTCTTTTGTGTAATTGGAAACTTTTTCTCCACTTAATTTGGAAATAACATAAACGTGACATTTATATGAATTCCTGTGTTTGCACGTATACCTCATCATTTTTCCCAACATCCAAGTGCTAACTGACACTGCGATGACGCATACGTTATATAACTAAAAGAATTATACGACACTGATATATCGGTTCATTTTCTTTTTAACCTTGCCTTAATTGGCACATGTTTAGGGTTCATTGTAACTTTAGAAAACATACACTAACGACTCAATCTCATTATGGTGTTGATCTATAATTACTGATGAGGTACAAGTACCATTAAGGTGTTTTGTTGTTACTTTTACACAAAACACTGAAAGAACAAAGAAAGAAACGGCTTCTAGACTCCTGTAATACAAGTATGAATAAACAGGCTTATTGCTAATTTTCGTATCCATTTCAAACATGTTGGGAACCTAATATAATTAAACCAAGTCGGTCCAAAACGAGGATCTGATTTATTGTTATTCCGACTGTTAAACACATACCACGACTGGATTTACTCTAACATTCATGACATTCGTGTATTTGCTAATAACATCATCGTCAACATTTTGTTTGACAAACCAGGTGTACATGAAGAAGTTCCTGAAAATTTTAACTCTCTATATACTAATCACAAAAATTGTTGTGATATCTATATATACTTTAACAATAACGTCTCGTCTTACTTTACACTTACATGTAGCAAGTACGGGCCACATTAGTTTATTTGTACACAAGTAAACGATGTGAAAACTATGAAAACTTCATACATTATT
>CALNVZ010002875.1:164824-175271 GCA_940671915.1 Paracentrotus lividus
AAGTGGGGGGTGGCGGGGCTGAACAGGCCTTAAAAATTCACAAATGTATGCCATTTTTTGCTATTTTTACCGTTGGCTGAAACAGTGGGGGGGGTGGCCGCAGACCCCCCCCCCCCAGCCCCCTGCAACCCCCCGGCTCCGGCCCCTGAATATAACTTCATTTGAACAAAAACGTAATATGTGTTAACAATTAATGACTACAATGCTTTCAAAATATTATATCATGGCTTCAACAGCCGGACCAAAGGATACTTATGACATGTGGTTGCAACAAGAATACTGTTTCGAGATGAACTTTGAAAAAGTACCTTTTGGAGCGTGAAATTTAGTATTACATTTTTTAATGATAACTTTTGAATTCAGTGTAAGAATCAATACAATACGTATTTAAGAGGTGGGGAAAAAGTAAAAACCTTCAATTATTCGTGGAATAATAAGTTGACATAATTTCATCTAATCCAGCTAATTGTCTTGCTAAAAGATTTTCATGAGATGATAGCTTACTTAATTTTTGCTGTTGGCTTACCAATTGAAGTAAAAATAAAATAATCCAAGTATTTTATATGAAGAATCTTGTTCCAAACTTTCAATGGAATAATATTGCCGATTAGAAGAGATATAGTTTAACTCTGTATATCATTAAATAGATGGAGACGAATTAATTACTCGCTTGTGATTCTGAATGATCAGCTTCGATTATATTAAAAGATTGGGGAAATATACATAATTCATATCGCCCGATATAGGGAGATAAAATAAATTATATTTTGTCCATCACAACGATGTAATTTCTTGTAATGATGTATCGAGTAAGCGATTTGAGTCGCTCTTTCATGGGACTGTATTGGTATAAGACGTCAACTACTTATCAGAATGGGAGAAATTGCATTGTAGAGATTAAGGAAGCGAGGCCATACCATTATGTGACTAGACAAGATACACATCCAAAAATGAGAGATAATACGCAGAAGCAAATATCAGCAATATAGAGAGAGTCACAAAAGAGTTGGGTGATAGAATAAAATATAAAACTAAATGTTAGAATTTTTAGGATGACATATTAAGATTTTTATTCTGAATCGAAAGTCAACGTTCATAGTGTGCTCTTGTACTGTAACATTATGATGTAGATGCATCACAAAATCTGACTGTTTTAGAAACCATATGATACAAATGAATATTTAGTTTCACATATACTATCTATAAACAAATGAAGAAGATCAAATACTACAGTCACGGCTTGTCAAGTGATGCGATAAAATAATGTTGTAAGATAACATATTGTGAAACGGCGAATCAATGTTTTAGTTTTTTGTTTTAGGGGTTTTGTTATTTTTGTTAGTTTTTTTATGATATTATTATTATTATTATGTTTTTATTTTTTATTTTTTAATTTATTATTTAATATTATATTTATTTTATTTCATATTTATATTATATTTTATTTATATTATTATATTATTATTATTTATTTATGTTTATATTTTTATTTTTTATTTTTATTTATTTATTTTATATTTATTTCATTTTAATTTTTATTTTATTTATTTATTTATTATTATATTATTATTATTATTAATTATTAATTATACTTATATAATATATTATTATTAGATTTCTTATTTTTTTTTCTTTTATGGTTATTTATTTATTTTTTTTTTTTTGGGGGGGTCTTTATAATATTTCCGGAAAAAGAATGGATAGCTCCTATTGAACTACGAGTAATTCCCCCACAGAATATGTCATTAAGTAGTATCATGATTTTTTGTTCGCAGAAAGGATGCAATTAGTTAAACAAGACAAAATGAATTAACATTATAAAAAATAAAACAATAGAAAAATGGTATTTTGCATCGCATTCATGATTATGTTGTATAAATTTGAAATGAATAAAAGATATGAAACCATGAACATTACATTCAAATCATTCAATTATTGTTGTTTTTCATGTCTGTGTGTTTATATCTTATTTTTTGTTTTTTGTTCATGATAAAAGAAACGTAAACAGGTAGAAAATGGGTAAGAGAGGGATGAAAGAAAGAGAGAGGGGGAGGCGAGAGAGAAAAAAAAGGAGAGGAAAAGGAGAAACGAAAAAGGACCAATGAGGATAAAGATTGAGAGAGAGGGATAGAGATAGAAAGAGAGAGAGAGTAAGATTGTAGGTCACATTGACACCCTTGCAGTCGGTTTCACTAATATTTATTCAAATTCAAGCGAAATTGAATGTTCCAGTAACCCCTTCCTTCAATTAGATAAAGAAAAAGTTCAATTTCATTTCTTTTACTTCGATTTCATAAAATACTCGATCAAACGAAAATGTCAGTAGGCGCAATCAATTTCGCACCAGCGAGAATTTGTTCTTGGTTTGACATTCAAATGCACCAGTGGATATTTCAAATTAACGCGTGTTCATTCTAATTAATGCTATATGCTCTTTCCCATATGCCACGTATGTTCCTAATGTACGCAACCAATTGCCGCGACGTGGTAGGGGCCATATTGACATATTTATAGGCATCGACGCAAGAGGGCAGCTAATATTGTCACGTGAGGGCGCCATTTTTTTTTTCTCGCTTTGTCTGTCTCCAAGGCTGAAATAATTTTTCATAATCTTCAATAAAATATCTTATGAGATTTAAAATGTTTTACTTACGCATTTGGTCATGGTTTCCCCTAAATCTACTTTTGAATTAACAATTTAGACAATCAAACCCGATTGGCATTTAAAAACTCATTTGCTAATTAAGGCACTTGAGGGAAGATTAGAAATTAATTTTAAACCCAATTTGTCTTCTTCACGAATTTTCAGTGTTTATTTTGTTTCTTTTATCTTGTTTTGTAGCATGTCTACCGTGATATTGTGAATTTTGGTAAAGTGAATATTAGTGATTCTTTTATTGAAAAAATCTTTCATATTTGGGCTGACGCTTTTAAGTATCTACACAAACATAAATATATGGGACTATGTATCTTAAAACTCTAATATGGTCAGGTGAGGGCGCTGATTATTTTCTTGCTTTGTCTCTCTTGCTTTGAGAAAAGGGCGAAGGGGGAAGAAAATGAGAGAGAGAGAGAGAGAGAAAGGGAAAGGGGGGTCGGGGAGAGAGAGAAAAAAAGGGTTCGCCAATTTCGCCAAAGTGAACTTAAACATAGGGGCGCCAAATTGACCTTAAACTTAGGGGCGTAAAATCGATCTTAAATTAAGGGGGCGCCAAATCGACATTAAACTACGGGGGTGCCAAAATGAGCTTAAAGGTAGGGGCGCCATATTAAGCTTAAACTTAGGGGCGTCTACGGTTAGATCGACCATGAATTTAGGGGTCGCCAAATCGAATTTAAACTTAGAGGGGGCCGAATTGACCTTAAACTTAGGGGCGCCAACTTAGCTCAACATAGGGGTACCAAATCGACTTTAATGGTCTGAAAAAATATGATCTGAGAGGATCTGAGACTTCTTGAGCTTAAACGTGGGACGCCAAATCGACCTTATAATTATGTGGGAGGGGGCTCCAAACCGACCTTATTTTAGGAGATCGAACTTAAACTTAGGGGCGTAAATCGACCTTGAATTAAGGGGTCGCCAAATCGAATTTAAACTTAGGGATGCCAGATTGAGCTTAAATGTAGGGGCGCCAAATTTATCTTTAACTTAGAGGCTCCAACTATATCCTAGACTTATGGAAGTGTGCGGAATTGGCATTAAACTACGAGGGGCAACAAATTGCAATTATTTTAACTATGATCTCTATCTAGATAGAGCAAAATTATAAATTCTATGCCTCCTGGTTTGTATTTACATTGCAAAATTTTCTCTCGCGCTTCGCGCTCGCTTTTGTTTTTCCACTAACAAAAATTAATATTATGGGATACCATCAATACATTTATAAATTTTTTTAATTACACATTACATTTTTTGCATTTCACATTGACCTGAAACTAAAGGGCACCACATTGATTTTAAACAAAGGGACATAAAAATTGACATAAAATATGCATGTATGGCGCCAAATTGAGCTTAAACTTAGGGGCGCCAAATTTATCTTAAACTTAGAGAGGGAAGCAGAATTATATAGGCCTATAGATATATAGATACAAATTCATTTTTCTTTCACATGTAAACTTACTAGGCAACACTCGTTGCTGGGCAACAAATTGGTCTTTAAATTATGGAGGCCAAATTGGTCCTAAACTTCAGAGGGTCGTTTGATGAAAGGACTTGTCGGACGTTTTATCAGACAAACTTATAAGCTATTGAAATGCTTGCATCTGATTGGCTAAGACCAAATTTGTCGGATAAACACGTATGTTTGTGAGCTACGTAACCAATTGGCACGACGTGATGGCGTCCATGTTGACAGATATATAGGCATCGACGCAAGAGGGCAGCTAATATTGGCACGTGAGGGCGCCAATTATTTTCTCGCCTTTTCTGTCTCCAAGGCTGAAATAAACTTTCAGAATCTTCAATAAAATATATAATGAGATTTATAATGTTTTACTTGCGCATTTGGTCATGTTTTCCCCTAAATCTTCCTTTGATTTAATTGAGGGCATCACCATTGGATTTATCATTATGTGCTTGAGGCATGAAGAAAGTTCACATTATATCTGTAATTACAAACCCAATTTGTCTTTTTCCGAATTTGCAGTGTTTTTTTTGTTTTTATCTTGTTTATAGCATATCTACCTTGATATGTGAATTTTGGTAAAGTGACATGAATGATTCTTATTTTAAAATATTTCAATTGGGCAGACGCTTTCATCATCTACAAAAACATTATATTGGACTATGTATCTTCAAACTCTAATTTGGTCAGGTGAGGGCGCTGATTTTAAATGTATCTATAAATGCACACATACAACGGTTTTTGATTATTCATGCTCAGTCTGGGGGAATTTGCTCTTCAAGAAACAAACCATTTTACGTTTACAAAGAGAGGCTGCACGCATCTGTTAAAAGGAATTTGATCAAAACCAATAGCTTGGATTTCAATCTTTACAATGGCACGTTAGACGAAAGAAGAGATTATTTCCTTTCTTGCATTATGCACATTGTATCCATGGAAAGCACCTGTGAGAATGTGTAATGAGATAGAAATGGTCTGTGAGAGTCACGATGTAAATACACGATATTCTGACTCGCTTAATGTAGTTTTACTCAAGCCAACTCTTGAATGTTTTGAAAGAAGTTCAAATTATGCGGGGTTTAGATTATTGAATAATTACCTTCCCAATTTTACAAAACGCTTCATCTATTGACACTTTTAAATGCATGTATAAGGAAATGAATTTCAAAATATGATCTTATCTTAAAATTAAATTTAAATATTGCCTTTTTATCTGTTCTCAAAGCTCAAATTACTATTCTTAACGAAACTCTCCTCTCTCATTGATCCACTTATATGTTGTTTTAAATCTTTTATATCATAAATTCCACTGATCATTACTTTTTTAATTCAATCATTAAGATTAAGCAACTATTCTAATATTATCTTTGTTAAAATGACATCTTTGTATTTTGTTTAGTTATTTTACATGATTATCGATTTCAAATTTTCTATTAATAATTCGTAATATGCATTATAATCACCTGATAATGCGGTTTTTGATCATGTGTTGATAAATGTTGTTATTCATGTTTTTAAAATGTTAACAGGGCCTTGTTGAAAAACAATGTATTCTGAACTTGTAATCCTGTAGAAAGATGTTTTAATAAATAAAAAAATAAATAAAATGATTATTTTCTTGCTTTGTCTCTTTGCAAGGCAGAAATAATTTGTTTAAATTTTTCAGTAACATCTGGGTATCTGGGGGTACTTTACGGGCCCGGGCCCCCCGGGTAGGCGCGCATGGGCCGGGGGCGCCGAAAAGAGGAGGAAAAATGGAAAAAAGGAAGGAAAAAAAAGGAAAGAAGAAAAAAGGAGAAAAAAAAGAAGAGAAAGGGAGAAAAGAGGGAAAGGGGAATAAAAGAGATATAGAAAGAGACAGAGAGAAAGGGGAAGGGGGCGGGGAGAGAAAAAAAAGGTTCGCCAAATTCGCAAAACTGAGCTTTAACATAGGGGCGCCAAATTGACCTTAAACTTAGGGGCGGAAAATCGACCTTAAACTTAGGGGGCGCCAAATCGACATTAAACTACGGGGGCGCCACATTGAGCTTAAACGTAGGGCGCCATATTAAGCTTAAACGTAGGGGCGTCAAATTGACTTGTAACATAGGTGGGGGCGCCAAATCGACCTTAAACTCAGGGGTGCCAAATCGACCTTAAACTTAGAGGCGCTAAATTGACCTTAAATTTAAGGGGCGCCAAATCGAACTTAAACTTAGAGGGACGCCAAATTGACCTGCGAACTGAGCAATGACACCTCTTCAAACATTTTTTTTCCAGTGTGCGCGCCGCGCCCGGGTGCGCAAATACAAATGATTATTTATCATGTTTATAAGAAAATATGAATCAAGCTCGTTCAATTAAGGTTACTTATTTCTCACAAAACTGACCCAAAGTTATTTCCTACAAGAAAAGTTTGTAAAATTGTTGAATATTTATGAATAATATTTAATTTTCTCATTTTTTTTTCCTTTTCGATTTTTACAGCTTTACCGACCTGTATTTACTGTGATACGTATTTTTTTTTTTACATACTTTCCACCATTTCCAGGAAATGAACATGAACAACGTTGATGTTAGAAGCTCCAGAAAACAGGTAATTTTCAACAAATTTAAACAGCGCTTACCGGATACCACGAAGCTACTAACTTATGCGTGTTATGCGTATACTATAATAATATGCAATGTATCTAGAGGGTCAAGTTATAATAAATTAACTTATATTAAATATAGTCAGTGTACGAACAACAACTTGGAGGAACAGTTGTATTTTATGGATGTATTTAGTAATAGAGGTCTAAACTAAAGGCTATAATATTCTGAAAGCTTATCAATTCGAAAATAATGACATGAACAGAATGACAAATGCAATGGCAATGAAAAGGTTTTCCCATTTGTTTTTTTTTATTTATTTTTTTTTTATTATCATATTTTTATATGATATAAAAAAGTAAAGCATTTGTCATATACTTTCATAGATCGATTATGATATGAATATGACCAGGTAGAGTTAGCATAAATATAGTCTACAAACATGTGTCAAACTTTGCATTGTAAAACTAATGACAATAATTATGTTAGATACCGTAGGCCTACTTAACTTAGTAGCTCCATGGTACTACCGCGCAGGCCTCCATGATTAAATTTACTAAATACATCAACAAAATACACCTGTTCCTCCAAGTAACTGTTGTTCATACACTGACTATATTTAAAATAAGTTACTTTATTATAACTTGACCCTCTAGATACAT
The DNA here is from genome assembly GCA_940671915.1 of Paracentrotus lividus. Classification (NCBI taxonomy): domain Eukaryota; kingdom Metazoa; phylum Echinodermata; class Echinoidea; order Camarodonta; family Echinidae; genus Paracentrotus; species Paracentrotus lividus. Next base: position 172,185 of record CALNVZ010002875.1, read on the forward strand.
TGCATATAGTATACGCAAAACTTAGTAGCTCCATTGTAAACGGAAAGCACTGTTTAAATTTGTTGAAAATTACCTGTTTTCTGGAGCTTCTAACGTCACCATTTTTCATGTTCACCTCCCGGAAATGATGGAAATTATAAAAAAATATATCACAGTATATATATATATAAAGGTCGGTAAAACTGTAAAAATTCGGAAAGGAATGAAAATGAGAAAATAAAATATTATTCATAAATATTCAAAAATTTTACAAACTTTTTCTTATTGAAAATATTTGTCACTTTGGATCAGTTTGGTGAGAAATAAGTCACCTTAATTGAACGAGCTTGATTCATATCTTCTCATAAATATTCATTTGTATTTGCGCACCCAGGCGCGCACACTGGAAAAAAAAAACATATTTTGAGAGGTGTCCTTGCTCATTAGCGAACGGGAGGAGCTAATTACAGCGGGCAAAGTTCACGGAAGTTCACGGAACCGGTTCAGTGGTTATGCTAATGAACTTTTAAACATGGATGCGCCCTCGAAACGAGCGGTCCGAACATACGTGTAAAATGTCCGATGCCCCCCTTGTGTCTAGTATCAATTTATATTGGTTCGATTACACATTACTTGATGGTCAAATTTCGAATGATTTTGTATGACTTGCTTTCAAATCTTTTTGATGGAAAAATTACAATTTCCCGTTCATATGATATTCTGATGAGGAGCTCAACAAAATTGAAACCCCTAAGTTTCAATGCTTTCTGGTCGTTTTTTAGAAAAAAAAAACTTTGAATAAATTTTTCTTAAAATCCTTCAACATGGATTTAAGCCGAAGGTAACGTCTGTGAACTTTGCCCGCTGTAATTAGCTCCTCCCGTTCGTTAATGAGCAAGGACACCTCTCAAAGTATTTTTTTTTCCAGTGTGCGCGCCACGCCCGGGTGCGCAAATACAAATATTTATAAGAAGATATGAACCAAGCTCGTTCGATTGAGGTTACTTATTTCTCACAAAACCTTACCCAAAGTTATTTCCAACAAGAAAAAGTTTGTAAAAAATTTGATCATTATGAATAATATTTTATTTTCTCATTTTTATTTTTCCTTTTCGAATTTTTACAGCTTTACCGACCTTTATTTATAAATACTGTGATACACTTTTTTTTTTTTTTTAATTTCCATCATTTCCGGGAAATGAACACGAAAAACGTTGATGTTCGAAGCTCCAGAAAACAGGTAATTTTCAACCAAATTTAAACAGCGCTTTCCGTATACCATGAAGCTACTAAGTTATGCGTGTTATGCGTATACTATGCAATGTATCTAGAGGGTCAAGTTATAATAAAGTAACTTATATTGAATATAGTCAGTGTATGAACAACAACTTGGAGGAACAGTTGTATTTTGCGGATGTATTTAGTAATAGAGATCTAAACTAAAGGCTATAATATTCTGAAAGCTTATTAATTCGAAAATGTTGACAAATGCAATGGCAATGAAAAGGTTTTCCCATTTGTTTTGTTTGTTTGTTTGTTTGTTTCTGTTTTCTTATTATATTTTTATATGATATAAAAAAAAGTAAAGCATTTGTCATTTATACTTTCATAGATCGATTATGATATAAATATGGCCAGGCAGAGTTAGCACATAGTCTACAAACATGTGCCAAACTTTGCATTGTAAAACTAATGACAATAATTATGTTAAATACCGTAGGCTTACTTAACTTAGTAGCACCATGGTACTACCACGCAGGCCTCCATGATTAAATTACTAAATACATCCACAAAATACACCTGTTCCACCAAGTAACTGATGTTCATACACTGACTAAGTTACTTTATTGTAAGTTGACCCTCTAGATACATTGCACATATAGCATACGCATAACTTAGTAGCTCCATGGTATACGGAAAGCACTGTTTCAATTTGATCAAAATTACCCTGTTTTCTCGAACTTCTAACATCAACGTTTTTCATATTCATCTCTTGGAAATGATGGCAATCATAAAAAATATATCACAGTTTTTAAATATGAAGGTCGGTAAAGCTGTAAAAATTCGGAAAGGAAAAAAAAATGAGAAAATAAAATATTATTCATAAATATTCAAAAATTTTACAAGCTTTTTCTTGTTGGAAATATATGTAACTTTGGGTCAGTTTTGTGAGAAATAAATAACTTTAATTGAACGAGCTTGATTCATATCTTCTCATAAATATTTATTTGTATTTGCGCAGCCAGGCGCGCACACTGGAAAACACATTATTTTGAGGGGTTTCCTTGCTCATTAACGAACGGGAGGAGCTAATTACAGCGGGCAAAGTTCACAAAGTTCACGGAAGTTCACAGAACCGGTTCAGTGGTTATGCTAATTATAACATTTCAACATGGATGCGCCCACGAAACGAACGGTTGAAACATACGTGATGCTTATTCCCAATTTTCCGGGAAAGGGGTATATTTTAGGGGCTCAGGTAGGGGGAACCCGAGAAATGATTGAAGTAGGAGTCTTATAGCAATTTCTCCCCCACCCGACCTATTTTGATAGGGGTATTTGATTTAATTTATTTTTTTGGAAGACAAAACCTGAAATAGGGTCCTGAACAAGTGAAAGGGGGGGTAATTTTCCTGAGACAGTGTATGATTGACCCCCTGAGCGGGGGGGGGGGGGGGGGGGGGGGGCTTGTACCTTCTCTTCGAACTCATATAACCGTCAAAATTACAATGGTGAATAAAAAGGGTTCAAAAATTAATGAAAACGAAAGTATACAGTGGAAAATGGAAAATGCGCACAGTATATCTAAATAATAAAATAACATTGCCATAATGTCACTTCCTTGAAGAGGAATGGTAAGGGTCAGGCCCGTAACTAAGATTTTTACGGAAGGGTTCGAAATCTGCAAAAGTGGACAAAAAGGTACATCAAAAGTTTTTCACGTCACGCCAGCCGAGCAAAAAGGTACATCACATTTTTTGGACGTCACGCTGGCCGAGCGATAAGCGGGGGGAGGAGGGTAGGGTAAGGTCGTTCTTTACATTATATTCCCCCCTTTTTTAATCCATTTTTGTTTTTTGTTTTTGTTTTTGTTTTTGTTTTTGTCAA